>JADDOH010005179.1:0-74357 GCA_016648135.1 Agrypnia vestita | reverse complement strand
TGAACTATGACACAGACTTGAAATTTGAATGCATGCGTATGGCGAGATAGGCTTAATAAGCTATTATCTATTATTTTTTACTTGATTTGTGCGATGTGCACGTGCGACGTTTCGGTGAATTCCCAATTTTGCGCTGTATAAAATAAAACAATTCTGTTTAATTATTTTATTTTTATTGAACTAATATTTTACTGCTTACACCTGATATTGTTGTGTATATCTACTTCTTTCTTTATTATATATAGAAAGAAGTATATAAAACAATATCTAAAAGCCTATAATGTGCGTAAACAAATAAATAATAAAATATTTCTTTTTACATATAAGTACAAGTAGCGGTTTTACTTTCCCCGAAACTATATTCCTACGAACTTCTTTAAATTTTAAAAATTAACGTAATAAAAAAAGCCGTCGAGCAGCGTCGCGCCGAACCGTAGACAGTTGACCATCGTCCCGATGTTTAGATAGAACGTCCGCGTAACGAAGTTGACGCGTCAACTAGTTGACGAATTCAACTAGTTGATCGTCTCGTCGATGGATAGACGTGGACGGTCTCGTTTCGTCGACGGTAAATACGTCGACGACCCATCCCTAATATCGGTGTGTTTTAAGCATAGACGTCTATGGTTTTTAGTATATTTATATTTTAAGAGCCACCTGGAGCCACCCTGTCTATTCTATGGAGCCCTGTACACGTTGGCTGAGGTTGGCCCAATGTGTACAGGTGGTTTTGGCGCAGGTTAGCGGAGGTTGGCTGAAGTTGGCCTATTTATCGGTTTTTCGAGCACACATCAAAAGAACAATGGCGACGCTCGGCCGGCATCGGCCATTTTTAGTTCGTCACCTTTCGCTGACTAGCGTTCACGTCCCTCGTGTTTTGTTTATCTTGTTTCGGAGATCGCCGAAATGTCGCTATCGCAAAACAATGAAGAGGCATTCCAGTTTATTTTTTTTATTAAATTTATTTCGTAAATGTACAAACTTAAGAGTGTATTCAATATAATATAATTAATACACATTTATATTACACACTTACCCACTTTTAAATGAGAATTTATTCTCGTGTTTACAAGTGGGGGCATTGTCATATATGTACATATCTATTATTAATGAAATTGTTAGTGTAAGACATTAGATAAAATAAGTAAGATATAGACAAAGAAACATTAGATTAAGTTATAAAAATTAAGATTTAAATTGAAAAATTATATATAAATTAGATAAAAATTTAGATAAAAATTAAAATTTAATTGAATTATTATTAGTAGTATGGACAGAAATTAATTATGAAAACAATGAATGAGTTTTATTTTTCAGATAATTTAGTTCGAAAACGTTGATTTAGTCACATCTAAAGTTATCATTATTTTTTATAGTTTGATTCGTCAACCGATTGAAAATATAAAATAAATGTAAAAATTAATTATTTAAAAATATAAATAAGATCAATATAAAGAGATACATAAAAATGTAGAATTAAAAGAAAAAATAAAGCATTTAAAATTAAAACATGAAATTTTGCATGGTGGTACCATTAAAATGATTATAAATTAAAAAGAATTTAAAATTACAACATGAATTCATGGTGCCGCACGTTTGCAGATGTTACATTTGGGTGATCACGTGATGATTCTATCTTCTGGTTGGAGTTCCTATATATAATCGGCGCGTATCCATGTCGCTGCTGAATCTACATGGCGTCAGGATTCGAAGATGTGCGATCATGTATTCCTCATCCGACATCCCAGATTACAGGAAGTCCTTGCGATCATAATGTTAACATCTACTAAACGCCTCTCCCATCCATGCCATGAGAAAGTTCCGAAAGTGGTTAGCAGGTATAGCTGGCCGCTGGGCAGCACAGGATCGTTATTTTATATTGATAATATTAGATAATGGGCCAACCATACATGGCATCGCATGGCAAACATTGTATTTATTGGCCTAACAGGGCAGGGCCCTATAAGAAAAGAGACATATAAATTAGTACAGTATAAATAACTCACACATACTGGATCGTGAAGTGGGGTATCGGAGTCGTGCTCACCAAGACGGGAACAGTTGCCGAGGTCCGTCCGCCTTGGGCCCTGGTAGATTTTAAAGCGGGGACCGATGAAAGAGAGGCCATGCACGTAGGTACGTATCTCCCACCATTTCGCTGCGCCCGGCGTGGGGGAACTTGCAACGCGCGCACAAGTTTCAGAATAAGTGGCCAGCCAGGTATAGAGACCAGTACTTAGCTGGGGCCCGTGCGTTAACCCTAGTTTTGTTGGCGAACTAAGTTCTAGATCGATTGATACCCACAAATCAATTTGTGCCGCGGCGCGTTATTAATGGCGGGATTACTTGCAACGTTAATCTATATATAATATATATATATATATATATATAATATATATATAGATGATATATTACAAATACAATAATATTCAACAAGCTGTTATTCAGTGAAGATTTATATCTCTAAAATTGAAGCCAAGTTTCAATATAAAACTTAAATTTCTCAAACCGCTTGCCAACGACCATACAACGTTGAAAGCACCAATTTTCGTCTGGTCACCGAAGTTAAGCAACATTGGGCGCGGTCAGTACTTGGATGGGTGACCGCTTGGGAATACCGCGTGCTGTTGGCTTTTTTTCATTATGTACGGATCCCTGTTCCTCTATTAAATAAATATGAAATGCTCTTCTTTAAATAAATGTCCGGATCCGTTATCTTTTTAAATTTTTATCATAACGAACATTTAAATCTCTTATTTTGTAAAACCATATTGACCATAATTTATTACTGTCACCAATATTTTCACGTTTAGCGAATATGAAGTAAAATTGTATTAATTAGAAGCTATGACAGTGTCATATTATTTTAAAAATAGTTGTAACCCGTCAGAAATGACGGTTCTCTTACATGTCGGTTTCTAAGGTATAAGTGTTTATTTATTTATATAAAAAAGAAAATAAAAAAATTACTATAAAGAAAAAACGAAAAAATGGAATAAAAATTACGTAAAAATCTTTCCTTAAAAAATTTACGTAAAAAAAATACTATCAGACAACGAAATTATTATAATTGGGAAAGGCGAGATTACAAAAAAATATGTATATTTTTGTATAGAGAGTTATTATTACCATCGGATTTATAAAGGAAAAGGCGCATGCGCTCAATTTTTTTCATTTCTATAAACGCAATACTTTAAATTTTTCTCAAGAATTTTAGGCGCAATTGAAGATCGGAAATTTTTATTTTATACACATATTTGCGGCAACTCACAAGTTGAAAATTTTTGATTTTTTCTTTTGATTGAATCGATAGATATACTATCAGAGAATATGCTTGTAAAATTATAGAGAGAAATTCAAAATATTTCTCTAGCTTTTCTTTATTATTTTTTTATTTTGTTTTGGGAAACGTACAGAAAAATGTAATAAAAAAATTATATAATATCAAAAAATATTCGTTATACTGGTTAAAAAAACTAAGTAAAAAATGATAGAGAATATGTGATAAATAACAAATATTTCAAAGATTTAAATTATGATAATGCATAAAATGGGAAGGGTGGGAAGAGAAGGGGAATGGGATTCAATTAAAGAAATATTAAATTTATTTCAATAAACATAAATGAGATTACGGAGTTTCATTTTAAATAAAAGCAAATTGTCTATAAAAATGCCTAGGTTATTTGTAACATTTAACAGATTGTATTTTGAAGTGTAACGAGTTACAAAGCAGTTTTTAAGTAGTTAGTCCTACCAAAGTTTGGGTAAAATAAAGTATTTGAACGCGTTGAGTATATAGGACAGCTTAAACTTATTTGCTCTAATAAATAGGGTGAGTCAACCAAGTTATTCAAGATTTTGTAAAGATAACACAGATCTTGTATGCATCTTCGATGTAATAGAGGAGGGATTTTATGATAACACACGTTTTCTGTGTATGAGTTGAATTTTAAACGGGAACGGAAATTTAAAATATTGAGAAATTTGTGTTGAATATTTTCAAGTCGCTCACTGTAAGTAGAATAATGAGTATTCCAGACTACTGATCCGAACTCCAGTTGACTGCGTACAAATGAAAAATACAAAGTGATTAATGTATACGGTGATTGAAATGAGTTAGTCGTTCTGGCAATGAAACCAAGGAGTCGATATGCTTTAGCAATTACCGATTCTATATGTGGGATGAATGTTAATTTAGAATCTAAGATGACACCAAGATCCCTCACCTGAATGCAGATGTTGAGTTGCTTATTGTTGAGATGATAATTATAGGATAAATTTTTCTTTTTTTTGTTAAATGAAATGATATGACATTTATCGATATTAAGGAAAAGTTGGTTATTTTTGCAGTACTTTAAGAGACTATTAATGTCATCTTGAAGCAACAATCAGTGGGAGACTTATCCGTTTATAAATTTTTGCATCTTCCGCGAATAAAGATAATTTAGCATGCAGAAAACAATGCTTGGTGTCATTGATGTAAATTAAAAATAAAATTGGGCCAAGATGTGATCCTTAGGGTACTCCAGAAGTTATAAGTTATAAGCTTAGAACAAATAATTTGCCGCGGCAGCGATTACATCCATCTCACGTGTTTTGCCAGGTAGCAATGAGTCATGCGCTAGTGTGTGATCGCCATTTTGCGAGGTTGGCCGACGTTGGCGCTCTGTTGAGGTTGGCCCAATAGTTTATATTATAAACTATATTTATGCGTACTTACCCGGTCAACTCGAACTCAAGCTTTTATCTATGTACTCAACTGTCAAATAACTGTCAGAAGTGTCAGATGTTTTTAGTTTCCTTTTCGATTCCATATCTTCGTTTGATTCTGAATTCATATGTGCTTGATTGCTTCCTACACAATCGAAAATCTACACTTATATTTGATTACTTATAAAGTTAAAAAAAGGACGCAGACATGTCCGTCGTTTATACAGGAGATCCAGATTTAGAATTAAAAGTTAAAAAAGGTGATCATTTACTTAATCTTCTGTTTTATTTTAATATTGTTGTTTCGAGATGTATTATATTAACTTGATTTTTATTTTCAGCCACTGAGCGTATCTCGGAAAACATGCACATTGTAGCAAATGAACCTTCTTTGGCATTCTACAGGCTGCAAGAGCATGTTAGGAAGGCTTTGCCTCCTATGGTGGAACGCAGAATTGAAGTTATAAAGCTTCACCATGAATTGCAAGGGAGATGCTATGATGTGGAGTATGCAGTAAGGTATATAGGAAATATTTCATGTTGTTTAGCATATTACAGCAATTGTTAGAGCAGTTGACAAGACAAGGTGAAGCTATTAATATTTTTGTAGTTATTAGCTCATGGTTTCGTAAGTCTTCCAAAGATTACTAGATGTACCACAAGTAGAAATATTACATTTAAGAAAATACGTTATGATAAAGATTTTTTTTTAATATGTACCTATATTAAATATTAACATTAAAAATGATTTGGAAAATCACGATTTTAAACTCCCGCCGAAACGCTTATTTTCACAAGTGACGTTAGGCATGAATTTTTATGTCATCTAACGTTTAACATGTAATAGCACATTCACGTATTTAGACGTTCATTAGATTTTTTTACAAAACAAGCTGGCTTTTTTGTATAGTGCGTCCATAATGTCGGGGAAAAGGTTTTGTAGATATTGTATGGTACCCAAATGTAGAAATTCATTCCTGAAAACTGAAAAATGAATCTTATATTATAGCATCAATTTTCGGTAAGTTATTGGATTTGCCTTGTGAAAATCCGTCCTCCATTATTTTAAATATGTTCTTAGATAGTAGATTTATTAAAATAAGTCACAAAAACTGAAAAATCTATGTAAAAACCATGCAAACACCAGTAAAAACAAAGCGAAGACGAACAGTTACTAGGGATGGGTCGTCGACGTATTTACCGTCGACGAAACGAGGCCGTCCACGTCCATCCATCGACAAGACGATCAACTAGTTGAATTCGTCAACTAGTTGACGCGTCAACTTCGTTACGCGGACGTCGCGGACGTTCTATCTAAATATCGGGACGATGGTCAACTGTCTACGGTTCGACGCGACGCTTCTCGACGGTCATCCGTTGGCTATTTTTATGACGTTAATTTTTAAAATTTAAAGAAGTTCGAAGGAATATAGTTTCGGGGAAAGTAAAACTGCTACATGTGCTTATATGTAAAAAGAAATATTTTATTATTTATTTGATTATGCACATTATAGGCTTTTACATATTGTTTTATATATTTTTTTCTATATATAATAAAGAAAGAAGTAGGTATACACAGCAATATGAGGTGTAAGCAGTAAAATATTAGTTCAATCAAAAATAAAATAATTAAACAGAATTGTTTTATTTTATACAGCGCAAAATTGGGAATTCACCGAAACGTCGCACGTGCACATCGCACAAATCAAGTAAAAAATAATAGATAATAGCTTATTAAGCCTATCTTACCCTACGCATGCATTCAAATTTCAAGTCTCTGTCATAATTCGTGTACACAGATCTGCACTCTATGGTCTTGTACTTTAGAGTTGAAATGAAATTACCCGTCGAGCCGTCTATGACGTCTATGGCGTCTACAAGTCGACAGCGAGAGATGAGAGAGAAATAAACGGAGACGTTTAGTCTTGCTCTCGCTCGTTGCTTTGCACGAAGTTGAATCTCGAATCGTGCACCGTTCACGGCGTCCGCCGTCCACCGTCTACGAATTCAACTAGTCCATGCGATAAACGTAAACCGTCGACGTGTCGACGCAACGTCAACGGTTGATTTCAACTAGTCCATCCATTCAACGCCCATCCCTAACAGTTACCATAGAAAATAAACAAATTACAGTGACAAACATCATAAATCACATATGGTTTCTCTATAATTTTTGCTCAACAATGTCACAACCATAATGCGTTTTAGTGGAATCGTATTTTTTAAGATTTTTATTATAAAAATTATGAATGAAAACATTATCCCACACTATCCATACTGAGTTACAAAATATAATTTATTTTCTGTATCTATTTCATATATTTTCATAGATATCTGTAAAATGTGAAATTACTCTTTTGTTATTATATATATATTTTTTTAAATATTGTGTTTTATTTGTCAGGCTAATCAGTTTCTTACATTTGGGAGTCATAATAAATGTAAAATATTTTTTCTAACATGTAATTCGTTTAAAAATAATGTTTTGCATATTAGAATTATCGGTTTCTTTTATTAAGTTAACTTGGATGTGAATTAGAAATGTTTGTACCAGACTGGCAACTGTATTATTTAATATTTATAAAAAAATGTCAACAAAATAAATTAAAATTGATTCCTCCAGTTGGTGGAATCAACAACTTGGGCTTGATTATGGTATTTATATTAAATATTGTAAAATACCCCTTTCATCATATGGCAATAGCTGAATATTTCGTAGAATTGTATTAAAATTATATTTCTCTATATTAGGGTTATAAATGCCTATTTAAATATTTATGTCACTCTTAATTTTCAATAAAAGAATTGTTCTCAAATCTCATATATCTTAAATAGTAAGAAAATTATTTTCTAGTCACCATCATTCTGCAAAATACTTGAATAAAAAATTATTTCTTTATTTTTAAGTATAAATTCAAAGGTGCACCAGCATATGCTTAGCGATTGAAAGGAATATTGCTAGAATTTCTTAACCTGTTCCAGGCCCATGATGTACATATGCATACGTCGGAGCGCCTCCTGAATGCACGACTTGTGCACGGAATGGGTTAAGCTAAAAAGGATTACTGAAATAATGTATTTAAATTGTAATTTATGTAATTTTTAAATATTTTTTAAAACCATAAATTTATTTAATAAATCAAAATTTCAGTGCTGTGAAATCAATGGACGGGGCGGCCAAAAGTTTTGCTAACATACAAGAAATGCTGAAAAATGCAATATTTTTAAAGCAACAACTCAAATTTGAGGAAGCTAGGAAAAGCAAAAAGGATACAAGCTCAGTTTACAAGAGACTGTCGGCACACATCACCCTAGACCTACCAGACCTGCCAGATCTTTCTGGAGTTGTGAGGGAAACCACCAGTAGGGTGGAGAACATGATGGCCCAGGCCCGGAGTTCTTCACATGGAAATAGCACTAGTGAATTGCAAAGATCGCATACAACACTTCATTAGTATATTTTGAAAAGCAGCAAATAAGAATAGTATCTTTCAAATGTATCATTCTTGTTAGCGGATGTTTAAGAGAAAATATAATTTTTACACAAACGGTGTCAATCGACCTATAGATCAAGATGCTGTGTGGCAGAGTTGTGGGAAAACTGATTATTTTAATTTTTCTCTTTAAGATACTTAAGGTAAAAATGGGAGAATCATAAAAATTGACTTGGCATATAAATCATCCCACGATAAAAGATTATTTTCATTTGTGGTTGGTGAACTATTTAGCATTTGTGATACTATAAAGAGGAAAGTAAAACATACAGGAAAGGGAAAAGATTTAGGTATTGCTAATAATTGTATAAAAAAAGGCAAAGTCCAGCAAATTCTATACTTGAATAGTGGTTTTGCACTAGAACGAAAAAGGATGCAGGTGTCTTGCATTCAGGGTGGGAATAAGATGGTTTCCATGAGCACCCGCACTCATATATCCATAGGCTGTCACCACTTGTTATGTGCCTCACACAATCATACAAAAATTAGTTAATTTTATTTGCAGCTTGTAATTTTTGTGTTAATTTATTATTCAATTTATTAATCAATATATTTCACATGTGTGTATGCTAAAAGAAGTAATAAAAAATGTTAAAAATAAAGAATTATAATAATACATATATGAATTCCACTTGGAAAGTGATAAAAATATTAATTTTTTATGTAGATTTATTCATTTTACCAATGTTTGTAATGCGTATAAATAAAAATTTCATGTCATTCACATTCATTTTATTATTTATTATCAAACTTTCAGTCATTTTGTTTTAATTAAGGTTTCAAATATTTGCTCGAACACCATTTGAAAAGTGTCTATATTTTGTCGTGAAATTGGCCATCTTCAAAAGTTTGGGATTATTTCAGATTGTATCATATTGTGCTTATAATAATACCTATAATTGATAATATTAATAAAAACACATTCTATAAAAAAAAATATTACATATTTGGTGTGTTACGAAGACCTGCGTTCAGAAAAGTACAAATAAAATTAATATTGCAATTTTATTATATTTTTAATTGTAAAAAAAAATTGTATTCTTCAAAAGATATCTTCATTATTGTGCTAGTGGTTATGATATGGTAGTTTTTTACTCATGATGATTAAATAACTTTAAAATCACACACAAATATTCCCGTCTAACACATTAAGCGCCATGAAGAAATTCACAAATGTGATCTACTACAAATCTTCCAATTCTTTCAAATATGGAAATAGTTCCCCTAAGCCAGTGGTCGGAAAATTTACTAGTCAAAGAGCCAAATATGTACATTACGATTTAAAAAAGATTTGATAGCCAAATCTGTTTATTGATTTCGTAAACTTTTATTATAATTTAATAGAAGATTTTATTGATTGATAAAAATAATATGTAATTAAGGAATCCATAAATTTTAATCATGACAATGACTGACAAACACTATACGAACAATCTCCTTGCATCTCTTTAGAAAGTTTGAGTAAGTCAGGTTTGTATGTTGTTATTCTTAATTTTATACACAATTCCAGGTTCTCATCAATAATATGACTTGTCAGTTTACTCTTTATGAAGTTCATGCTTGAAAAAGATTGTTCCCATGAATATGTAGAACCGAAAAAGTAAAGGACAGCAAATAGGAGTTTTTTCAGCTGATCATAAGAATCAGGAGTACTATTCCAGGCGTTGAACATGATCATGTCTTCCTTCTCCAGTTCTTTCAAAGCAGGCAACTTGTGTTGTGAACTAAGCTCACGTTTGTTCTTATTCAATATTTCCAAATCAACACAAAAATTCTCAAATTTAGAGCTCCATACCAATGTCAATCCCAAAAGGAGAAAATTTCAAATCTGTTATTGTAGCCTTAAGAGGGTTTTTGATGAATGCTAAGGTCGCCCGTTTCTCTTTCAAAATCTTGAGTAAAAAGGGATAATTTGTTTTCAAATGAAATGACTTCTAACATTGGAAAAATTATGTTTCTTTTCCCTTCCCGACCGATGCCTTCGGTGCGCCTGCCTGTGGATATTTATGCCAGAGCCGCCATATAGGACTTATAGGGCCAAAGAGCCGCATGCGGCTCCAGAACCGCACTTTGCCGACCTCTGCCCTAAGCGATGGTGATCTACTGCATATTTATCCACAACCATCGTCCATAAAAAATCTTGTAACTTGTGGCTAACCAGCGGCTGCCAAGGACCGTAATGTAAGTAATTTGATGTGTTAAAGATGTTTTGGCACATTCTTTATAATTCTTCAATGCATTATTACTTAATTATATTTTATGATTGCTTTCCCTATCCCTAAATTTTTTGTCACCAAAATACTCCTAGCATATATAAGAAGCAATAAAAATACGAAATGTGACAAATTTTTAGTAAAATAATGTGTCTAGCCTTTTTAATGAAATATTTTGATGTATATGATATTTTGTAAATATATTTATAATACGATGTATTACTGCTACATTCCCAGTAAACAGTATGTAACCATGGTAAGTGATACAGAAAGAAGCATCCAAGGAGTGCACCACCATCATATTCACTTATTTGTAAGCAAATGGAAAGGAAAACTGAAAAGAGGTCTCTCTGATATCTTGTTATTATTGTTTGCGAATGAATAACTGAAGGCGTCACTTGATCAGCAACAAAATAATAAAAAGTTAATAAATTAAATTTTAGTCACAGTATATCAGCCGATAGATTTTATACAAAGTCAGGGTAACTGATTTCACAATAAGGTTTTGATTATTACATATTTATTGGTAGAGGCATAGTTGAAAAATTGGTATCTAGATTGGTAAAAAAGATAAACACTATTAAAAGTGCAATGTATGCCATGTTACTTTATGTATGATTTCTTTCCTTCTTTTTTATTGTTTACAAAAAAAATATCCTCACTGTACAGAAAATATGCATTTGCTCATGATTAACATTTGAGAATTTTGGAAAAATATATAAATAGGAATACACACACTAATTATTTGAAATTGAAACACATTATTCACTTGTACTATTTAAAAACAGATGTCGCTTAAAATGAGTATGATGAATTAAAAACAATATTGGATACAATTTTTTGCAGTAAAGAAACGTTTCCGTTTCATAGGTAGGCGGAACGTATTGCATTATAAATGTCTGAATAACATTTGTGAGTATATGCCTTAAACAATGTGATTTCAGTTTTGTCATGTTGTAAACGTGAAATCATTTGACGCCTCAGTTGCAAGCCTGACTGTCATGGCAAAAGCTGTTTTGTTCGCGTAGGTGGTGTTGTGTTCGTCGCGATATTGTGCACCAATAATTATCTGGATCAGTGTCTTTGATAAAAGGGTAAGCGATTTTCATGTAAATTGTCGTTAGATTAATTTACTGCTTTATGTCAACTTAATTTCAGAGGATTTGACGTATTCTTTCACTATGTATGTCGATCGATTAAATTAACTCACACTTGTGTGCAATTTTATAACAACCCTTACAAATGTAGAGCATTATTTTCTGACCTGGAAAAGATTGCAGCACATTGACATAAGCAATTGAAACTTAATTACAAAAACGGTCTTGTAATTGGAGTACTTTCTATTGCAAATTTTTGGTACAGTATGGTTTGTTTTCATGTCAAAGTGTCCACTTTTAACAATTTCATGACATACGTATTGTCTTAATTTAAAAAAATATATCACACGCGTCTTCTGTTTTGTTTATGAGTATTGATTATTGTAAACTGTACTATCTGTTATTTACTTTACGTACTGTCATCCTCTATATCGACAAATTTGCTCAAGTTAAATTAATTTATGACGTCTAGGTACAACATTTTTTATTCGAATTATATCTTAACCGACAAAATAGTCATTGTTTGCACAAATATTTGCATCTTATTAACTTTATAAAATAATAGATATATAAATATTCCATGTACTGAAGTTATAAATTCATTATTAATTTATTAATTGATGTAGGTAACCTTCCTTGTACTTCAGAATTTTTACTACTTTAACTATTTATGTTCTATCAGACATTTGTATGATTTTTTGTACTTAATTTTTTTTGTCAAACAAAATGAGTAACTAACTACCTATATTAAATAGTATTTACACGTATTATGTAGTTTCCTTCAAAAATGTAATTAGGTTCTACTAAGAATAGACACTGCACATAACCTAACAACAAAGATGTTTTTATTTTATTAAAAATATTGATATTCATTCAATATTTAGCACCCCCATTTCAAAATATTTTTTTATGTATCTGCCTGTCGTACAAACCAATATTGCCTGATTTAACTTAAAGGGGAATTATCGGAATCAGAAGATCTGGATGCTACTCTTTTTTTAACATAATTTTCTTTCCACGTCAGTATAATTAGATGAAATTTTTGAATACCTATCTAAGATTAGCAACTGACTGATTGACATTGTTAAAAAAATGAGATAATTCACTTAGAAGTAAATGATATATAAAAAATAATTATCTACCGAAAAACTTACCGAGTAACTTTACCAAAGTTACTCGAACTCGAAACATTCGCTTGCTTGGGGAATGCTTACACTAAGTTACCCATTTACGTAAAATTTTGAACTTGTATGATATTCTTTCTAATATAGTGAAACAGCGACAGATTGGTTTTTTGTGATTCATTTAATTGGTTTAATTATCGAAGAAACGTCTTTTAAAATTACAACTTTATTATAAATATGTGGTTTTAATAAAATTTACATACGTAAAGCACATAGTTACTGAAAACATAAAAAAAATCACACCATTCAACATTGTTGCTTATATCCTCCGAAATATTGCACAAAACTTCAAATTTCGACGAGTCTACTTCATGCACTTCTTTAATAAATTCGATAAATTATTGTACCTACTGCTATAGTAATACCGTAACCATTCTCATAATAATAATAACAATAATTTATAAATGGCTTAAATAAAAGAGAGTTTGTGGTTAAAGTAAACGGGAAACTGAGTAGAAATAAAACTCTTAAAAATGGTGTACCACACGTTTCATTTTGGGGCCATAGGTATCTATATATTATAATTTATAATTTACAATTTTTTTGTTATTGCTTGAAATTTTTTTGCAGATGGCGCTGCTTTAGTATTGTCTCGCCAATTTAAGAGAAGTTTCTTACGGTTTGCGAATAGATTTTTATGCACTGTTAAACGTGATCATGATATGGGGCTCGTAATAAACAACATAAAACAAATGTTTACACATAAGATCACCTCGTGCTTATTATAAAATCTTACTGAATAAAATTGCGCTTAACTTTGTTTGTATAGGTACACAATAATATTACGAGTCATTGTAAATGTACTTCGATTGAATTTGTGAAGTTGCATAAATACCTTGATTTAATTATTATCGATGAACACTTTAAGTGGAACTTGCAAGTAAATAAAATTTGCGATAATCTCGGGTAGTTATTAGATAGATTTAACAAAATTCAGTACGTAATTCCAAAGCATGTATTACGGATAATCTGTTTTTCTTTGGTCGAGTCTTTATTGACAAACGGTATCCGAACAAATATTAAGTAAATCCAAAATCATCCAAGAGCTTTAGTTAAAAAAATGATTAGCCAATGAGCTTTTGAATTGAGGCACAATCTAAAACTGTTTTCCTCTTTCGTAAACATTCTTCCGATGCACGGATTATAAAATTAATAAAAGAAAATTATAACAACGAAGCTTTAAATAAAGTACTTTCACACGAAGAAATATAAGAGGTGTAGCTTATTTAAGTTTTACAGTTCCTAGAACTAGATATGGATCGAGGACATCGGAATATGTTGTTCCTAAGTTGAAAAAAAACTAACCTGGGAGTATAATAAAAACCAAGTTTTTATTATACTCCCTTTCTCATTGAATCAGGTTTCGTGCCCACTGCACATGTCGGGGTCATTACTCAGTTGCATGAAAAAAACCATTAAAATTTCGAAAAATCCAAAATTATACTATAATTATTAAAAAAATTTAAACGAAAATTTGTTAGATCGTTTTTATCGTCGCCATGAGTCTGCCTGCAAAGTTTCAGCTCGGTTGGATCACGGGAAAAGGTTTGAAAATCGATCCAAAGTGTTTCCGGCAGAAAAAAAACCGCAGACACTACGAGTTAAAAGAAAGGGAGTAATAAATTACCGGGTTCCATACCAAATACTGCGCTCACTCCCAATTTGCAGAAGGTAATAGAAAAGATGATAATGTTTAATGGTGTGATATTATTTTAATCTAGGATAAATTGTTTTGACTTGACAGCAAAAAGTTTAAGAACACATTTTATAAACTAAATAGTTTATAAAATGGTTCAACTGTGTAGATGTACCTCCCAACAAACATCTAGCAATATGTTTTGTGGGTCTAGATGTTATATTATTTTGTAATTAAAAGTTGTTAAATAAAAAAAAAATGATTATCGAGTTTATTCCAGCGTAACCAGATTTAGTGGACAAGACCTGGTCATGGAAAATAATTAGGTAAATTCTTGCTAATGGGTCGCGCGGCCGGTCGTCTGTTCTGGGGCAATCTTGACTATGTTTGTTGAAATGCGGGGCAAGTGAGTGGTTATTTGATTAGAGATCTAGAACTGCGTGAGAACGTAGCTTGCATTGATTTGGGTTATGTTTAAGCCGCAAATTTTTCCGATTTTCAAGATATTTAGAATTATATATAATAGAAATGTGCTTATACAATTTTATATTGCTTTCAACATTGTGTGTATCACTATAAATAAATAAAACTTTATTCCGGTATGTGGGGAGATTCGTGCAGTCCCACACATTCCATATAAGAATAGGTAGGTACTCGTACATACATTAAATTATCATATAAAAGAAAATAGAGAAAACAAAATCGTATGAAAGCTTTAAAAATTTATGTTATCTCCATTTTACAGCATTGTCAACCTGTATAGTATTTATGTACACTGTTTATATTTCAACGTTCTTCATAGATATCGGAAAAATACTTTTTCTTGTACATTTATGCCACATTTTCCCGATAAAAGAGTATAAATATTTTCATACAAAAGCATTAGGAACACCTAAAAACTTTCTACTCATTCTTACCGCATATCATACTGCCCCTCACCATCCTGACAGATTAATGTCGGGAATCACAATACACTTGATCTTTTGCATTTGAAAATAGACCGACGGTGCTTATAGGCTCGACTGCCAAGATTGCGACAAGGTGTACGTGGGACAATCGTTGGTTGGTTAAAAGAGGGTTGACGAGCATAAAAGAGCATGCAAACTTGGCCATCCAGGAAAATCGTCATTGGCTGAGCACTTTCTAGATACGGGCCACCATTTTGTATTTGACCCGAAAATCTTAGGAAAGCCCGAGATTCATCACCTGCGCCTTCCTGGTCAAGGAGGCGCTCGAAATTTATAAACACCCGGTGAATATTAATAGGGATGACGGTCTTAAATTAAAAACTTCGCGGTATCCGGCGCTGCAGAATCACAGATAATTTTCCGACAGTAGATGGAATAGGCTACGCTAAATAACGCCGCAAAAATTCTTGACAACACTTGTCTCCGACACGGTATCGCCACACACTACATTAAGACATCCACAACTTGCTTTCAACACGGCACTGTAAACCAGTACTTAGCCTAACACAAACACTCATCACATCAGCCCCGATGACGGATCCTGCGATGGGATGCGAAACGTCGGCCAGAAAGGTCACATATACACAGAAGAATATTCCAGAAAATTGTAATCCTCAATCGACAGTCACACTTAGAATAAAGTTAATTAATCACATGCGGAAATTTTGATTTAAATTATTCTATAATCACTTTGTCTCTTGATTGGATATAAAAAAATATTAATCACTCCCTGGAGAATACATATTTTACAAATAAATCGACGACTGTATCGAGAGTATTATTGTAGAAATTATTCATGACGATCACTAAAATGGATGTGTATAAAACTATGCATACTCTACCTAAGTACAACTAGATTAAATATGTTTAATACATCGCTTGGCGATGAGAGGTTCTGCCACTCTCGAAACTCGAGTAGAATAATATATAATTAAACTCAAGTGGAGTAAACAGAGTTTTATTAACATCCATTTTAATGGAAATCAACTAAGCTTTACGTATCCAAGCTAGGTAGGTGGGCGCTTGCTTCCCATCTCTTCAGTAGTTTAGTTTGTCTACTAACTATTGTGGGTAATTTTGAGAGTATGATTTTTCCTGACAGTGTTGACGGGTTTTCCACCTGGTAAAAGATTTTATCCAGAACTCACTGAAGCACTTACAGTTTGGATTTTTTTTACTAACTGGGAAATAACCTATCGATAATGATGGAGAATCACCGGGAAATTTATAATTTTTGTAACCGTAATTTGTTCGATGTGATGACCGCACACTTTTGCGTGTTGGAATGGGATACGTACAGCAGTCGATAATATGTTATTTGCGTTGGTGTGTAACGCGCTTAGACGGAAACGAGGGAAATATTTTATAATTAGTGATACATTCTGTTTATTCTTACTTTGCGTGAGATCATTGTTCTAAATAAATAATATTGGCGAGTGATCGAGCATGAAAATAATTTTTTAAAGTTTTTTTTTACTATTTATATATATGTAATTTACGTGATTTTATTGATTATTTCATGTACGTGCATAATATCTATAAGTTTTGCTAAACTTTGCTATTAATTTTTCGCGCTAAAGGCAAAGTAAATACAATAAAAATCCTGATATTTACGAATTATTAAGTGTTATTTGTCATCTAGTCGGCTTGCGCGAATTGGTTAAAATCTACTAATAATGTACACACTCGTATGATACTATACAGCCTTTTCAGTTGCGAGTTTGTATTGCAATCTTTTTAAAAATATTATCTCTTTCAATTTTAATCCCACGTGCTGTGAACGTTGGTAAAGATTTTATAAAATTTATTTCTGTTATACACTTTTACATTATTATATTTTTTTGTATACTACTACTACTATATAATACTACATTATAAATTACATTAAAAAATATATGAGCTGAATAGACTCGCTCGCCCACATATTAAAATTGGTGTCTATGTATATGATTTTTGGAAAAAAAAACATATTGGGAACCAGTTGTTTAATATTACAATGGCACCGATAATAACTATAAACATATATTGTACCCAATTGTATTTTTTCTAGAGACCTACCTGTTATATTTGTCACGAGTCATCAGAAATGTGTGCGTACCTGTGTGTGATGGCATATTTTATCATATAATTTAAAATGCTGAGAGTCTAAGAGTGCAGCCGCCGTGTTTGACATGATCTCGAACAGCCTACAAGTGTCATCAACGGAGAGGGATCATCAGCAGACCCCCGACCCCCCCGCCTTGCTTTGACGGACCAGTTCTGTCGGAGGACGGATTTGCATAATGCTTCCGGAGGAGATTTTCTAGCAGGACCGCTTCCACGTCCAGATTACAAAACTCCTTTCTTCATTCCGCTGTTAGCCCAGTTGGAACTTTTAACTTATGCAATTGGACTGACTAATTTCGACGGTTTCAGCCTTGTTAGACGGACGGTTCGACCTCGCACGTAGAAGGGGATGGATGCTCTAATCTTCTCGCGGTAAAACATTTCAGACCGTTCGGAATTGCCTCGCGGTGGACGCGTTACACTTCACCGCCGCTCCGCCTGGAGATTTCCCCGAATCTACGCGAGATTCCATTAAATAAATTATTTTGGCCCGAGGAGCGGAAACAGTTTCATCCAAGTCAAATAACTTTTGAGAATATTCAATCTAAAACTAATTTGGGATCGAGGTTTGAATTGTCTAGATTCGCAAAATTGCGAGAGATTTTCCGCCTTGACTTGAGCGACCGCGGTCTGTCGATATAACCTTTAGAGATGGGTCGTTTTTTAGAACAGTTCACTTTACTGAACGGACGAACGGTACAGTTCACTTAAGTGAACTAGCTGTTCATTAGTTCAGTAGATGATAAATAATTCATTCATAAATTGATTTTTCTAGGCCGTGAACAGTATGTTTGTGTTTTCGTGATATATTAAAGATCGACCTTGTCGAGTATGGAATATTTTTGTCGGTGGCCTTTTTTTTAGGTCGCGTTATTTTAAATGTAGTCGTCGGTATTTTTCTTAGTTTTGGTCATTTTTTTGGCGACCTTTTTTTGGGTATCTTTTTCATTTTATTTTTGGTCGCCAAAAGCTTATTAGTACATAAAATGCAAAAATTCAAAGAACTACTGAACGATTTAAACTGAACAGTTCATTTGACTGAACGTTCTGATGAACGAACAGTTCAGCAACTGAACGAACTTTCCCATCTCTAAATTGACCTTAGCTAGCGGAGTTACCACGAGATCATTTCCAAATTGTATTTTTGTAGTCGTAGGTTTTCAAGGCCATTATAAAAGAGTTTCTAAATTGTTCTGCCCCTGTTTTTGTGATGTTCATATTAAAATAATACAAATACAATAAAATGCGATCCTAAACATACACAATATGATCGGCTACGACAAAAGTCGACCCGCGGGAAATGACACAAGAAATAAGCAAGATGACAGTATTAAAGAATAAGTGATTATAGAGAAGGATATATATTTGAAAGGATTCTAAAAAACGATCCAGTTTTAATATACACATTGAGATTTTCAATGAAATAAAAGTATAAAATTCTGCATTCGGCCATTTTTTTACTGAAATACCGTTCAGAGCGAATGACGTCACGCCTAAGTACAATCACATGTCTCTTGAACTGTTGGCGTAGACAAAATGCAATGTTTACTTCGGCATGACGTCAGGTAGACGCCATGACACCTGCGGGCGTTTTCGCGCAAAAATAAAAATAGATAGATGAAAATATAATTATCTGCGTGAAAACTTAGTTTATTACTGAAATAATGTTATTTTCGGTAATAGTAGACGTGTACCTACATTATAAAAGGTTATTTCAAAATCTGTCGTCGTGCTTATTCTGTATGTTTATGTTTTTTTCTTTTTAAATCTTTTTTTAATTATGTGAATACCATCATCATCATCCTATGTCTCTTCCCTGTCGGAAAATGGCCTCCCGCCCTCTCGGACTGCCAATTTTCTCTGTCTCCATATCCGTCTACTGTCCTTCACTCTCCTATTGTCTGCCCAACATAACTTGGCGTGCGGCAGGATTGGAACTAAAACCCGCCCCGCCCGCACCCGACGGCAACCCCTCGCCCTGTAATTCAGTACAATTTTGTATTTGCTCGGGAGCTGTGACATCTTGATTTCCAATATACACTGAATTATTATGTCCAAAACAACCAAAACAGTCCGGGGTGGTGCAAGGACAATTGCCAATGAAGTATTAAAGTTTTGCGAAGCTGAAAAAGCAAATAATGGACCGATATTACCGTCTGATAGTTTGACAGATAGAGCGGCCGTCGCGGAGCGCGCTGTTACCCGACCAAATTTATATTGACACTGGTCATCGGACATTTAGTACATTATGTATTGTGTAATAAATTTACAACCTGGCAACTTCTGTTTCGCGACAGGGGCGACCTCCCTCGCACGCCAAGTTATCGTGGTGGCACTCTAATGTCGTCTATTACATAGATTGTCTGCCTAATCTACTCGGCAAATGACATGCTAATGATAAACATTTAATGTTATTAATTTCATGTGGTCTCTTTGTAGCATACTGCATGCACACCCTTATGTATTGTACGTCCCTACATATTTGCAATCATATTTTCAAATATAATTGTTAGGTACGCACTGTATATTTGTTACTGTACATATTTTTAACCGTTATCCACAACCATGTTTCGTATTTCAATCCTATATAAGCGATAGATATCTTTATATCATTATATTATATGTATTATTTGTATCTTTGTATCATTATATTATCATCATCATCATCACTCTTGGCACTACAACCCCTGGTGGGTCTTGGCCTCCTCAAGAGTCTTCCTCCACTAATCTCGCTTATGTGCCAGCTCTCTCCAGTTTGGAAGCTCCTAGGCTGATATGTCTTTGAGGACGTTATAACCTCCTTCGCCCTATCGGTCTTGAGTTCAGCAGGGATTTTAGTGCTTGGTCGTTCTCTCCATATGACCCAGCCTCCGAAGTATTCCCAGTTTTATAAATTTTTGTGACGTTTAGCTCCTTAAACAGATTACAGAGCTCATTGTTGTATCGTCTGCGCCAAAATCCATTTATTATTATGTTATATTCACTCCTATATAAGCGATAGGTATATTCCAGAAGGTAGGTTAGTAATATTGAAAAAAAAACGTGCAAACTGTGAAATCGCATATCTTCTCAATTGTTGACATTTCAGCCAATACAGAATATTTCCTTTCAAAATTGAATGAATGAAATGAATAATACTCACTGTATAATGTAATCCGTATACATCTACATTGGAAGGTAATAAAACACAGGTTTGGCCAGTGATAAATATGGAGGAATAGAGGCGGTGGTTGTGGCTGAATTGGACTTCAGTAAGATGGAGGCCTACCAATTTTGTCCTCATAATCCTTTTTATCTCTAATTAATCCCACTCCGCCTACCTTCATTTAATATGCCTAGCGACTCAACTCGACTCGACTTAAGTCAACCGCATAATATAATTCAAATTATTCCAAACGCCACGCCAATTTCTGTTCAATTGTGAAAATTTGGTGAAAAAAGAAGCTTCTTGTAATTCCGCCTCGTTTGTATCTACTTATGAAGTACCGCATTTATTAAAAAAGAAATATCGTCTTAAACCCGCATAACAAACATTCATATTTTAAATAGACCGTAGCCGTGTCGTTCAGTGATCAATTCGGCATACGAAGGAGTTGTGCAGTTGGACCAGGAATAACGAAGAAAGGCATTTCCGTTCCTTATCCCCAACATCCAGCATCTTAAAGGTAGGATTTTCGTCTTATTTGTTGTCTACATTCATACTGCAATATTCGTGTCTGTTTTTCCCTTCATCTGCCAACCAATCTCCAACATCGTGTTATATTTGAATTCCCGCAAATTAACGTTTCGCACTTGAACAAATCTCAATGCACCTTTATTTATTATAACCGCATCACCAATAGGTATAAATAATTTTACTGCTTTGTAAAATAGATGTTGATTATTATTTTGAAATTAACGTTGTTTGTCATTTGATTTACATCCATCCGCACTTTGCACCCCGTCGTGATCAGATTCGTTCGGTCCACCATTTGATTGAGTTTCCGTGGATTTTCGCGAAGGCTTTCACCGATCGATAATTTGTTAAGAGTGTGCGGGTTCGGCTCTATCCCTTCAGCTGTAGCAGTAAACAGAAGTTGCGGTCCGTGAGATGTGAAGAGGCAATCAAAGTTTCCTGGCCATCAATCTGCGGCCCTTCCCTGCCTGGCACCCGACGGAGGGAAAACTGGGGGTGAGTCGGGGTGGTAAAATATATTTTTAGAACACCTTCTAGTTCTTACCCGAAATTATTGCATCAAACATGCGTGTCTAGTTCTCGAACTTTCGCGAAAATCTCGAATATTTAAAGCTCAATTCGCACCGATGACGAGATTTGGAAAAATTCTAACCGCAGACAACCAAAATAAATAGGCAGCCTTATTTAAAAAAAAAATTTCGCTCTCGTAAATTTTGACACAATTATGATGAGGTCAAACTAAAATGTGTAATATCTTGGTAAATAGGTCACGCTTTATTACAAAGAAGACGTTTTTATTAAAATGACTCAGTATGGAAGAAAATTTAAAAAATAAGACTTGTAAAATATCCTTGCGCTGCCAATTACCGCTACCGTAAGAATTAGGCGTTTTTTTTTGATAGATTTTATTATTCATATGTTAGTATTTTCTTCTTATCATTGAGATATTAATGTATGAATTCCCTCAGTCAAATAATATACATATAATATTTTTTGTCACATCTGATATCCATATATTATTTTAATTCTGTTTAAATTAAAAAATAATTTAACTTAATTTTTTTACACATGACACATTTTACGATGTAATATTATTACTATTTTGAAGTTAATGCTTGTTCTTTGAAAATAGGATTTACTTGTTGGTATCCTGGAATGGGGCTCGAACCGCCGACCACCAAATCACTAGGCGAGTGTCATAACCACCATGTCAACAAGCTATATGACTGCTATTATAGTATGATGCATTTTATATAGGTAATCATTTTTTTATATTTTATTTTTACGCGCTTGGTAGTGTTTTTAATGTATTAACAAAAATAGGAATTTTCTATTGCGTGTATTTACGGAAGTGTTAGATTCTCAATGGACTGGGTAGATCTGTTACTGGATGGTAAGAGAAGACTTAAAGACAATCTTATTTTAAATTGTTAAATTTTTATGTATTCCCCAAATTGGACACAAAAACTTTACAAATAATATATTTACCCTGTGCGCTTTCAGAAGCACCCTGGTATTTACAAAAATAGGTATGAAAAAATGAGCGGGACCGCCAAAACGCGCGACAGATGTACCAGTTAGTGTCCGTCAATTTTTATATGCGGGAATATGAATACCAATATAGCTAGACCGCATTCAAAAGAATGTGCGCAAAAAATATGTGTGTTGTTACGATGCAAAAAATGAACACAAAATAAGCTTTTCTAGTAAGTAAGTAACCTTTTTTAAACTAAAAAATATATATTTATTTGGAATATCATATTGAGGCTCGTAATACGGGCTTGCCAGGCAAATTTCCTCCGCTTTCTTCTTACCGGACAAAGCTAGGGAATGGTCTTTTGATTGTGGTCGACCTATAGTATTGATTTTAACCCGTGATCAGCATTTTCAGGTCAATTGCAATATTATTATTATATACCCCGCGTTTGTTTAAAAGCTTCTATATTAACGCTACGTGTCCTTCCTTTCTACCGTGTCTTCTGCATTTAGCTATCATTTACGTGGGACGACCTACGCTTCGGCATTCAGTACGGGGTCTCCGCTCAAGCATTGATATCCTTTTGTTGTCCTCCGGTTAGGTACCCACCCCCGCTTTATTATTCGGCAGACTACATCTTCTACTTTGGTCCTGCGGTGAAAGCCTTAATTTATTATTCTACCCCGCAAGGACACTCGAAGCATAGTCCATTCGATGAATCGAGGGGGGTACTTTCACTCGTGGACGAGGCTTGTTGTTACAACAGTTGCATATTTCTGCATCGTAGGTCAGGACTGCGAGAACGCATTTGTTGAAGGCTTTGAACATCATAGACTCTCAATAATCATAATATTGTTGCGCCTTCTCTAGCTTCTAGACGCAAATACCTAGATATTAAATTTCTTCATAATATATTAAATAATAATGTGGGCTGTCCTGAGTTATTGTCAAGTATCGACTTTCACGTACCAACCCGTCGTTCACGACATACAACTCTTTTCCGAGCCAAATACTATAAAATTCAGGCCGCAAAAAACTCGGTTATCAGTAGAATCATAAACTTATTCTTGCAATACGAGAATTCCCTTGGCAAGTAAATTCTTAAGCAAAAACTTAAAATAATGATTTCATAGGATTTAACCCAACGTACAACGCACATACACGCACACACACACGCACACACACACGCACACACACATACACACACACACACACAAACATCAAGTAAGTAATTTTAAAGATATTATTGTAAGCGACTAATAGATGTATGGAGCAGATATTATTCAAACGCTTTAATCTTTTACTTTGTAAAACATCTTAATGCATTGTAAGCTTCAATTCGAATAAATAAAAAATAAAATTAATAAAAAAATATAAGAAAATTGACCGGGATTAAAAATCACAAAATTACAGACAAAAAAAGCTTTATGACACGAATATAAAAAAATAGTGATTTTATTATTTTTATTTTTATTGAAAATAAAGTAGATACATGTTACAGTATAATTATACGTTGCCTTTTTATATACTTGTTTACTGTTCCCAGAAAAGTTAAATTTGTGTGTGGGGAAAAGAGTAAATGATATATAATATCGATTGTTAATGTATGTAAGCAAAATATATATTTTTATAGTGAAACGAGTATGAAGTGACACGTTAAGCTAAATGAAAGTAAACAATAAAATACAAGGAATAAATGTGTAACATAGCACGAATATATAAATATAAATATTTTATCTATTTAAATATATATATTTTATATATATTATATATATATATCTATATTTTCTATTCTACTATATATATAATGTTAAGGCGGCACATTCACTGCAAATGTATATTTCAGCGTTTTTTTTTTACGAAAATGTCGGTTTTTATTATTCATTTATATCAGAATGTATATTCTGGACTGCAATTTTTTTAGGACAATAACTTAGATTAAACCTTTGTTCTTATATAGAAGTAATAAACCGAACATTATTTACAATAATTAAGAAAATATAAGCATTAATCCACAGGCCGCGGCCAAAAAAATCGTTTTTAGTGTCCTAGGCGGCGCAAGTTTTAATGAATTATGTAAAGAGATGATTTTAAGCAGTAAATTCTATTTATTCCCGTACTTTGAGGCTTTGATTTTTATTTAAAAATAAAAATTCCAAAGTATTTAATGTGCCAATAAATAGCGCCGCTACCGACGGCATTCTGTTTTATAATTACTTCATAATATATAAATAAAAAACGTTTCATAATCAAGAAAAAACGTAAAAAAATCGTGTAAATTTAAAACAATATAACTTTATTAATATTGAATATTTCTTAATTTCCTTAGTACGGATTCTAGATAATAATGTATACTTTACACGTATAAAAGAACATTATGTGTACATATAAATATTCATTAAAACTTTGCGCCGCCTAAGACACTAAAAACGATTTTTTTGGCCGCGGCCTGTCGATTAATGCTTATATTTTCTTAATTACTGTACATAATGTTCAGTTTATTACTTTTGTATAAGAACAAAGGTTCTATCTAAGTTCTTGCCCTAAAAAAATTGCAGTCTAGAATTACATTCTGATATAAATGACATTCTGACGTAAAAAAAAACGCCGAAATATGCATTGGTAGTGAATGTCCAGCCTTAAGGATTAAATGTAATAGAGCATGAATGATAAGTATAAGTAAACAAATGAACAGTGTAGGGAATTATAAAGATCATAAAATAAATATTATTGAATAAAATTACAAACTATTTTCGCAGTACATTATTTTTTAAATTTTAACTATTTTTGTTTTCATTGTGTAGTATTTTATTTGTTTTATCTATTTATTGTATTTTGTGTATTGTTCTTCAGTTCTAACATTCATTGGTAATTTATTGAAAAATTTAATACCTAGGTAAGTGTAATATTCGGAGCTATTCTCAAGATAGCAATAAAGCGTAACATTGGTGTCTTGACCGCTATTGTATAACATTGTTGCTTCGTCAATTTTGGTGTTTGACAGATGTCTCGACATTTCTCATGGAAACTTTGCGCGTACGTCCGCGTCCCGTTTATTTTATATCTTACTAATTAAAACGTCGACGTTATAGTGAGAATAAAGCAGATTAAATTAATACGAATTGGTCTGATGAGAAAGTATATTTACATTTTGGTGATCAGATAGCTGCACACTGGAAAACTGCAACCATGATTTTTTTATTTTTTATTAATTTATTTGGTAAAATGTACAAACTTAAGAGTATTCAATATAATTTAATTAATACACATTTATATTACACGCTTACCCACTTTTAAATGAGAATTTATTCTCGTGTTTAAAAGTGGGGGCATTGTCATACATGTATATATCTATTAGTAATGAAATCGTTAGTGTAAGACATTAGATTAAATAAGTAAGATATAGAAAAAGAAACATTAGATTAAGTTATAAAAATTAAGACATTAAATTAAGTAAGTAAGATATAAACAATACAAGAATACAAAAATGTGAGACATTAGAATAAGTAGATAAGGTATACACAAGGATACAATAAATTAAGTTATAAAAATTAATAATTAAGAAGGTATTGTAATAACAGTTAAAAGTATATATAGATTGTTTTTGATAAGATTTTTTCATTGCGTTATTGTGATGGTTTTTTGTAGAAGATTTTTCAATTTAGTCTTGAATTTTCTATAATTTTTTTCCATCTTCATTTCATTGGGAAGAGCATTAAAGAATGATATTCCTTGATAAGAGAAATGGTGTTGGGCTGTGCTAGTATTACATTTAGGTATCAAAATATTTCCAACTGATCTCGGTCTATTACTAAAACATCCAAATGTTCTATTATTGATATACATTTTGGGTATTTGAAGTATCGCAAATTTTTTGTAGATTTGATTAATATTTGGGATTTTAAAAATGTTGAAAAGTTTCCTCAAAATCACTTTGATAATTACTCTCTGAACTATTTAATTAGATTAATCTGATTTGAAATTCACGCTGACGTCATTTGCCGTAATATTGTTATTAATTTCTATTCTATGGATATTTCATGTTATTTAATGACACTAAAAATTAAAAACAATATCAAATACCTTCATATTAAAATGTTTTATATTTACAAGTAAATGTTGCAATGTTGAAAGTTTTTAAAAATGGGTGATAAAGACAATATTGATTGATTTTTTCACATTCAAATAAAATATAAGGTACGACCACAGAGTATAAAAATTTACAGATATGAACTAAACCCCTTTTATTGGCGAGGGGATTGGATAGCAGCGGAAGAATGTCCCCCTTCATGTGTATTTAGGGCACATTTATATTTTCATTTAAGTATTTATTCTTGCATAATTAAATTCACTAGTAAACAAAACGTATTTTCACCATGTGCGTATTTAAATTTTTTTTTTAAATTTCGTCTCAAATCATTCTTTACGTTAAAAAGTCTTTTTGTAATAAAGCGTGACTTATTTACTAAGACATTATACCTTTTTAGAGTATTTAGTTTGACTTTTCATATTTATTTTAAAATTTACAAGTAGTTTTTTTAATCATGTCGAACTTATTGGAATCAGATTTTGTACCAAGAAATTTACGTTAGTTCATGTCTATATATTTTGGTGATCTGTGGTTACGAATATATTTCGGTTGTGTCAGGTTACATCACGGCCCCGCCCTACGATACGAAGTCACTTCATCAAAATAATAATCTGGCTGTATGCATTTATCTTGTGTGCAAATGTCAAATGTCGAGAGTACTAAATATTACTTTTAATTCAAATATATTTTTTTCATAAAAAATTATTCGGAATATTTTGAGTATGTCCAAATTTTTCAGAACAGAACTGGATTTTTTGTCACAGGAACATCAATAATCAATCAATGTATATTATAGATGTCTCACAGAGACGAAACTGAATTTTTAAGGGAGGGTAGGTATAGAAGTCTTTCAGGTGTACATAGGACTTACGACCTATCGTACGGTTGGCTTAAGTGATCACTTTACACATATGCAACGTCCGCCATTTCCACCCATGATAGAATACCATGTCTAATAATTTTATGGAAGTTGTATATATTTAAGGTATACTTATATATTTATTATATATATATTTTTAATTATTATTATTATATTTAGTGATCACTTAAGCCAACCGTACGATAGATCGTAAGTCCTATGTACACCCAAAAGACTTCTATACTTACTCTCCCTTAAAAATGCAGTTTCGTCTCTGTGAGACATCTATAATATACATTGAAAAATTATTCGATTTATTTATTAGGTAGAGTTTAAGTCGAACATATACGATATTCCCCTAATCTTAGGTGTGCACCGATCGAAGATTCATTGTATTTCGTGAAAAGCTGAAAATGTAATAACTCTTAAAAGTACAATGGCTCGGCGGGGTCAGCGGTTCCCGAAAGTTTATCAGGAATGGCCGAATTCCTTCGGGGCGTGAAGGAATCTGCGCGGGCGGGCCGCTGGGGTGTTTTAGATTCCCCTGGGACGGAATATGGGAGTTTTTATTTTTAATTTCAAGAATTTCCAACTTTTTAAATTGCGGAAATATTATCTGCACATAAGAAAATGTTTCAAACCTAGTTCGCATACAGAGGAGCCGGAGAGAATTTCCACCCGTCCAAAATAATTCTCTAGCGTCAGCGTGTGTTCCTCGAGTGTCACGTGTGTGGTGTGAATGGTTGTGTACAGTAGGGGAAATAAATGGAGCAAGTCAGCACAATTTAAAGGTTGTGGTCGCGAACGGGAATATCACTCGCGTGTTGTACGGCGGTCATCGACAGAATGGTCGTCCCTGCGGCAAGCGGGAGCGCGTTAGCCGTATCGTGCCCTGATTGGCGGAGTGCGTCAGATGCATACGGCTAGATCCGCGGCGGCTCGCGACCATCACAGAATCGATAAATCTAATTTTTTGCGTATTATGTTATTACAAAGGATATACCTACACATATTTCTTTGGTTGGCATTTGCAAAAATTTTCTATATTCAATTATTTGCTATTCAATTTTTCTATTTTCAATTATTGTATGTACAATTTTTATATATTTTATAGAGTGTAACAGAGCTAGTCCACAATTCTTTACAGGCGGATTCCTGCCTTGATTATGAGTTGAAAATGTTTAAGCGACCATAACCTAATATCAAGAGTTAAGGAGATATGCAACATCAAAGTTTGCATTTTTTCCCCAATATTTCTAACTTATTTTTTGCAAAACATTGGACTATCATATCAGTAACTTTCATCTAATATGAAAAATTAATTTCCTTTAATACAAGTCAAATAAAATGATTAAAACTTTTTAATTCCAATTGGAATGCTTTCTAATTAGATTTGTTTTAGGATTTTTATTCTTTTATTTAACTTTTATTGAAACGAATGATTTTTTCGTAATCAATATAAGTTACTGCAATAATACTTCAATGTTTTGTGAAAAATAAGTAAAAAATATTGAAAAAAAATGCTAACTTTGATATTGCATAACTCCATAACTATTGAAATTAGGTCATGGTTGCTTGAACATTTTCGACCATAATCAAGCCAGGTATCCATCTGTCAAGTATTGTGGACTAGCTCTGTTACACCCTGT
Source organism: Agrypnia vestita (assembly GCA_016648135.1). Lineage (NCBI taxonomy): Eukaryota > Metazoa > Arthropoda > Insecta > Trichoptera > Phryganeidae > Agrypnia > Agrypnia vestita. The sequence goes on along the minus strand of JADDOH010005179.1, from coordinate 45,198 downwards.
ATTTTGTTCGTTGAAGTGAATGAATTTTTCTTGGTCGATATGTGATGCTGTGGTGATGGTTCGACTTTTTGAGAGATGTTGGGTCGTGGTTGCTTGAGCTTTTTGGGTCGTTGTCAAGGCGGCAATCCGCCTGTGGAGTTTTTGCTTCTAGCTATGAGACACTATATGTCAACGGGGCGGTGAGTACGACCACTTTAGTATTAAAAAAATGCTGAACATGGGTGGCGAAAGTGCAGGGCCGATATGGGAGCTATTGCTCATAGAACCGCCCTGGGTGTGTGGTGGGTCCCTCTATACAGAAATGGCGTTAATTTTATTTATCTTAACATTTAAGTGTTCTTGTCGTGGGCAACGAAAATGAAAGCTCAAAAAAGCAAACCCACATTTCTTTCGCTCTAATAATATATGCGGATTATCCGCACGCGCGACTCGCAGTAAAACATTGAGATTTCATGCGTAGGATGTTCCGGGATGATTATATATTTTTCTCACACGAGTCATACCCTTGAACGTGGGCACGTATAGTTCCGCCGTAAAAGTGTAGAGTAATTTAGGAATCCATTTAAGGGGCGACAGTGCGAAGGAACGTGGCGCTCCTTAACAAATACGAGTGAAAAGTTTTCCCGAGGGGCGGCCGGTTGAGGTCCGCCCGCTCCCCCCTCCCGCCATGGGATCGCTGACGACTGCGGACCTAATAAATATCCTGATGACCCCCTCGTCTGTCCTATAATATTGGGCTTGATTGCTGTAGGTAGGTACTTCATTAATTATTTAATTTTCAATTAGCAATTTTGAATGGAAACATATAGACTAGGAGCCATCGACCACCAGATTTACGCTACATCAAATCTGAAATAATTTCTCTAAATGTACATTGTAGTAGGTAAGGAGGTTTGGATATTACGACATTTGAGTTCGGGGGATTTTGGCAGATAAAAATGAGTGAATTAAATAAAGTAAAAATAACAAACCTGATTTTTAATATGTTTAACCGTTCAGTACTATGCACTAATCCATTAATAATCATGTAATAATTTATGTTATATTAACGAATCTGAAATTTGGATATTTTATTTGGACCACTATTCAACAACATTACTTACTAATAAATTATATTTTAACGTTTTACTTACACATTTTTTTGTATCTGTATTACCTACCTGTTTATCTGCCAAAATCCTCCGAACTCAAATGTCATAATATCCAAACCTTATTACCTGTAATAGTGTACAGAAAATATTTCAAGTTTGATAGTATAACATATTATTTGCATCGTACTATTATTATGGAGGAAAATTATTGAGGAGGCCAAGACTCACCAAGGGTTGTAGTGCCAAGAGTGATGATGATGATGACTGTTATTATGGTACAAGCTTGACATATTTTAATTCTGACAGATTTTTTTGAAGTCCTCATTTTCCACTAAAAAAATGAAGTGCGTGTACTTATGTACGCGCGTTAGAAGTTATACTTCTTTGGCTTGCCTACATAAATGCGAATGCGCATTCTGTCCAGGTACGGTATGCAACATAAATTGGAATTCACGACAGTCAGGTCAATGACAGTTCTCCATCTCAGGATAAAAATTCAATGGCGGTAATAAAGTTAAAAACAGATTTATATACAATAACTTCATGGAGAGAATAAACCACAATAACAGCGCCCGGAGCAAATGCAATTTTCACAACACCATTTTGAAACTTGATGTCGTAACTTCTGAGAATCGCTATTGGTTAAATATCACTTGGAAAACCGCCATCTTGGATTTTGATTGATGAGTCGTGACTTAATGCGCGCATTTCGTTGCATCCTAAAATTTCAGTCAACGCATATAAAGAAATATAATTGAAATAAAACACTTTAATATTTATAACTAGCGACCCAATCCTAACATCATATCTTCTTAGATATTTAATTTGGTGAATAATGATTTGGTTAATTAGATGTTTAATTTGATAAGGATCAATACTTAATTGGTCAAAATTGCTGGAATTATTTAATTGGTTTTATACATTTAATGAAATTTTAGTAGTTATTTTTTGTTTATTGTATAACAGATTGCTCCATTTACTATTCAAGTTATACCTTGGAGTGAGTACCTGTATGGGGGCGATCCTCTGCTTGATGCTTTCAATGCTATCATTAAATACATCGACATGATCGCTCAGTTAATTTAGGAGTTGCACACTACGCGTTACGGTGTGCTTGTTCATTATATCCGTTCTGCATCTTGGGACATGAAATAGCGCGTGACCTCGATTCGCAAATAATTATTTGGTACAAACAGGGCATGATTCTCTAGCAAGTTCGGAGCATCAATTATATTTCTTAAAATTTTAACCCCCAACATGACTAGGCCCTCCTGTCTGCGCGACTCGAGGCTTACTTAGCAGTACTTCATGGTTCATGAGTGTAGGATATTCTCCTGTTCTGCGAATGTATAAGTAGCGCAAGAATTTCTTTTGAATCTGCTCAGTCATACATTTGATGAAATTTTAGTAGTTATTTGATGAAATTTTAGTAGTCATACATTTGATGAAATTTTATTGACAAAAATGGTTGGTTTATGTTATCCTTAAAATATAGATATATGCTGCCATTAACTTTTTTGTAGTAGATCATTTAATTTTACACAATTTTTCTGTATCTCTAACGGATTAGGCAGCGTTTTGTATGAAAGCGTTTTAGCGACAAATTTTTTCTCGACTTGATTAAATAATTCCGTTAGTGACCAGCTCTTGTATGTGCTAGGGAAATTTTTAATAGACCAAAATCTTTCTGGAAAAATGCAGACTATAACGCTAAAAATCGCATACAAATCCGTTAAGTGGTTCTCGAGATTAGCGCTGTCGTACAGACGGATAGTCGCTCGCCGGGGACTTTTTTCTACTTTGTATTGATTCTGCCCAAATTGTGAGTCCAAGTTATTTTGACACCAGTGTTCTAATATCAATACTTATGGAGATACTTGACTTCGAATTTCATTTTTCAATATTCCTGATCCGTCTTCAAGGTAATTTGTATGCAAAATTATAAATTGATCCGTTCTGTTTGTACTGTTTATTTTTGTAAAAATGGCCAAAAATAACAAATATAGTTTAAGGCGGCACATTCACTGCAAATGCATACACTTTGGCGTTTTTTTTACGAAAATGTGGGTTTTTATTATTCATTTATATCAGAATGTATACTCTAGACTGCAATTTTTTTAGGATAATAACTTAGATAGAACCTTTTTTATTATATAAAAGTAATAAACTGGACATTATTTACAATAATTAATAAAAAATAAGCAGTAATCGACAGACCGCGGTGAAAAAATCGTTTTTAATGTCCTAGGCGGCGCTAATTTTTTATGAATATTTAAATGTGTGCATAATATGTTTTTTATACGTATAAAATATACTTCATTATCTAGAACTTTTACTAAGGAAATCAAGAAATATTCAATATGAATAAAGTTATAATGTTTTTAATTTGCAAGAAATTTTTACGTTTTTTGTTGATTTTAAAATGCCTAGGACACTAAAAATGATTTTTTTGGCCGCGGCCTGTCGATTAATGCTTATATTTTATTAATTATTATAAATAATGTCCAGTTTATTACTTTTATATAATAACAAAGGTTCTATCTAAGTTATTGTTCTAAAAAAATTGTAGCCTAGAGTATACTTCTGATATAAATGAATAATAAAAACCCACATTTTCGTAAAAAAAAAAGTTTATGCATTTGCAGTGAATATGCCGCCTTAAGAAAGTTATATTTTAGTAAGTTGTGAATGAAAAAATTAAACGTAAATAATAAGGCAAGGTTCGGGAGGTAAGGTGGTTGTGGTGTATAGTGGTATTTGCATGCTACTTCAGTGATTTTCCCGACGAAGAGACTAGTACATCTCGAAAAGGGTAGACTTAAAAATTCCGTAAGTGTTTGTGTACTTAAATAAATAACATTTTGCTAAATAAGTAAAAATTCACAAGTAATATTTTTTTTTTTTTACTATTATGAATAATGTGATGGCAAAGCATCAAATGTTTCGTCATTTAGTATGATTACTTACTTCGGGATTCATAAATAGTTTAAAACTGATTCGGGATTGGATTATTTACCCATGACGGAGTATATTTTTTTGTTCCCGCTTTATATTCTTTCCCTGCCTCGCAAGACGACAGTGTTTCGAGTATGACAAATGCAACTAGGCGACCGGGCGCACTTGGTTAAATTCTTTGTTTCTTTCTGGCGGCCCTTCCGTTTCCAGCAAGGAAACACTTCCCAAGCATACATGGGAACAGTTTTAAAGGTAAGTGCATATAAATGTGTCGTGAGCGTTGATGGACTCGGCGGCCGACCACGAACAAAGAAAACGACGAACATGCGACGGCTGTGCGCACGCTCGTTTAATGTTTTCGTTCGATTTGGATTCTTGACATAAATGGATGTTTATGAAAAAATAGTATAAAAAAAACTAACCCATAAAAATCAAGTTTTTATTATTCTCCCTTTCTCATATACTAGTGGAAACAGGATTGTCGGCTTAACCTACGCGTTGGGCTCGAGTCGGGCGACGCTACGAAAGCGAGTAATAAAAGATTTCTAAAAATCCTAAATTATTCTATAATTATTACTTTTTTAAACGAAAATTTGTTGGATCATTTTTATCGTCGCCACGAGTCTGTCTGCAAAGTTTCAGCTCGATTGGATCACGGGAAAAAGGTTAAAAATCGATCCAAAGTTTTTTCGACAGACAAGCAAGCCGACGCTACGGAGTTAAAAGAATGGGAGTAATAAATGACGTCTTTCAAATAAAATTATGATAATAATCATTACAGACAATTTATTATTTGACACCCGCATTTAATATTTTGGACTCTGGACTTTTTTAATTTTATAAAAAATGTTGTAGGTAGATGTCATGGGTACCTGTACCTACCTACCTATTAACAATATCGCAGGGCAGCAGCGGCGGGAGACGAATGAAACCCTTGAAATTAATTATAGTTTTATTTTATGCACAAAATTCATCGGAGTATTTATTTATTTAATGTTCATGGAAGACCAACAGAACAAAAAAAGCATAGAAAACATTGATACAATATAGATGGCCAATTACAGGTCTCCACATTTAGATTGTTATTTAATCTAATCATCGTTCAAAAACTCACTCATACACAACATCCATTTTCCAAACGATGACCTGAACCTATAGATCAATTAAATCAATTATTTATTAAATATTAATCCCACTACATTCAAACACTAAACATACAATACACATAAATTTACTTGTAAAATATACTTAAATGCAAAAATACATGTTACTAGAGGTGCCGAAGACACTTGTAATTGGGATAATGGGCATAGTCTTCACTTATAATGTTTTATTATCAGAGTATCATGTACCTACCTATTATCCTATTAGTGTCTGTAATAAAAAAAAATCACACTAATGTATAACGCTCACCCGATCGCCGTTGGTTTCACTTCTGTGGCCTTGCTTCGCTGTCAAAACAACAATAATTAACGTCTTGTGGCGGTTATTTTTCTTTCGTTTATCTAGTATTCAGTATTTTTTAGGATTTGGCCAAAAAACGTGTTGGTGCAAAGCAGTGTGAACAAGCCTTTGTAAAGGGTATGGGGAAGACTTTAGACATTCAAAAAAGAAGACGAATTGAGAATTTTAATCTTTAAAGCGAAGCAGTTAAATTTGCTTAAAACAGTAAACAATAAAATGGGCGCATCATGGTCCGACATTCGTAGAAAAATTAAATAAATTAGATTTTAAACATTATAATAAAATGTAGTAAAATATTCAGAAAAACGACATTATTAATGTGTATAAATTTTATATCTTTATTTTACTCAATGAAGACTAGTATTGTAAGGCAAAACAACAGAATTAGTTTCGTAGATAAGACGAATACGATTCTACAAGTGTGTTACAATATGTGCGTCAACCAAGAAAGAGGATATTTGAAAATTGCCACCTAATTAGGGAATGCAAACAATTTACGCAAGTTTGAAAATATGACGTTTAGACGATCATTGACAGGTTTTCATTTTTATTAAAGCCGGGTAGCTAGCCAAGGAAAAAATTAAAAACGCAAACAATAGGGGTTCAGCGGAGCGATTAGCATAGCGCGAAATAGGCGCTTTAACGTCTGGTCGTACAATCCTCTGACCGGGGCTTCGTCGCGTCTCTGACCCTCTTTAGCGGCTGAAAATTTCCACCGTTCCGGTGAAGCATGCCCCGCACGTTCCAGCGTATCGAGATCGATCGCGGGCACCGCGGCGGCCGCGCCGTCGGGACGCGCCGCGCTGCCGGCTAATCTCGCCACTGTATTTCATTTTTATTTTATGGCATACCTTTCTGGGGCCGTCAAGGGGTTAAAGCACCCCGGGAGAGTAAAATTTAGATAGAAATTGATAATTTTTTACAAAGAGATGATTAATAGAATAGGATATTTAATACCCTTCCGGAGAACCGGAAACAAAACTAACCTAAACAGACTCCAACGACGGCAAAACAAAATACTAAAAATGGTCTATGATCTGAAATACCGGACACCAACTGAAACTGTATACCGTATAACACGACAATTAAACATCGAAAGCGTTACAAAAATCGAAACACTTAAAATCATTCGCAGACTAGCGATTGGCGAAATACAAGACGAAGACATAAAATTACACAAAATACATGAAAAACATCGACACTACACTAGAATGACTCAAAACTATCACGTAACACACGCCGAAACAAAAACGGAACAATCCCGACTAATTTGCAACGGATTGAAACTATACAATGACCTGCCACAACAGACCAAACAACTGACCACTGACAAATTCAAAACAGATGTGACAAATATGTTAAAACTCGGCCAACTATAAAAAAAGACTTCGTATCTAAATCATATTATTATTATTTCTTATATTGAATCATGTGAAAATGTTATCCATAAACCTTTTAGGTTTCCTTTATATTTTAAATAAAAAAAATTACACAAATTTAATCTTACACCAATTTAAAGACACAAAACAAAACAATAGAACACCGGCATATGATAGGAAAAACAGTAAAATGGTAAATAGAAATATACCAACTTACAACACAACTTGGCCAAAGAAGCTATATCTATTTTGCAACAAAACTCTACAACATCCTTCCTCCAACCTTCAAAAATATTGAAAAGATTGAAGAGTTCAAAAAAAAAAGATTAAAGCATGGCTAAAACAAGTCGATGCAGATAAATTAGGAGTATTGAAAACTACGCAATAATTTAAAAATAGAAAATAAATAAGTATAAACTAGTTCCCCTCAGCACAGGAACCCCTAGTGAGGGAGACTGAGAACAATAATATCAACAGTACCATTATACGTACATACTATTATATTAAACGTGTACAAATTATATCTAAATAGAACCTAATAAAAAAATGATTGAAGTTTTACTTCTTTTGGGGCGTTTCGGGTAATTTTTTTATTGTATCGGAAGTTGCGCACGCAGCGTGTAGCGGAAATGCGTTACCAGAACTAACGATGCCCTGTTGAATTCTTGTCAGCTGTCAGATTCTGTTTACATTCGTTTTTCAAAGTTTTTGTTTGTCAGCGAGGAAAATTGTAATGAATATTTGACCCACTTTCTGATGAACAATCGCACTGAAATTTGACAATATTATCGGACATTGTACACGCCGGTGACATCTGTCAGTTTGTATCTTGTAATAATAGTGGTAATATGATGTAGGTTTGTCACGAAGTATCGTGAATGTTTTCCCCATGGGAATTTAATCATAGTTGGGATGCTGGGCCGCAGAAGAACGAGAGGGCAAGACAATAAATAATCTTCCGTATAAAGGCACAAACTTTAGTATTAAGATGTATGTTGAGGAATTCTCGGGATATTTCTCCGAGATGACCAACGTTCAGCTTTGTTTTAGGGTTTTTTTTTCCAAATCATAAATATTATATTATATATAGCTTACAAATGCGCCAGGTTTCGCATTTATTTAAAAACGAGCTGCAACCCGTCAAAAACGAAGGAACATTGGTACGCGTCTTTGTTAAGCCCTGGTGTATATTTATAGCACCTTTTTGACGCTCCACGCTCACGCATGAAACGGTCGATTCGGGTTCGGTGGCCCGCGGTTCAAGCCTCATCTTCGGCCTTTTTTGTAGCCGTAAATTCGAACGAAATTACGAAAGTTACACGAAGTTACGGGGACAGACAGACAGACAGTTTGATTATGAGTAATTAAATACGGTAACTGCATATTATTATAACTAGTCTTGTAGCTTATAAAGCTGGGTTTAGAATAGTGTAGTGTAATATGAAATAGATTACCGTTACCACAATTACCACAAAATAAATTTGCTAAATTTGAAGAAGAAGATGAAATAGATTTGTTTAATGGATTTTCAAAAATGTCTAAAGTAGATGTGCAGTTCACCTCGGCATCGGAGCCGATTTGGCTCGCGTAAAACGAATATTATTCTTTAAACCTACTCAAAACTATCCATTTTATTTCTCAATAGATAAATATTTATTAAGATAAAAGATCTACAAGCTCTTACATAAGGATGTTGACACTTTTCCGACTTGTCAGGCGACGTGGTTACAGATTAAAGTTTCACACTAATATTTTGAAAGTTACAACTCTCACCTTTGTGGCGCGTTCGCCTCCCCGTAGCGCAAACCGCCCCAAATTACGGTGTCGTACTTTTGATATCTCCCGTGCCCTGAATCCGAACATAATAACTTTCAATGTATTCGCACAAATGTCTCGCACGAAGGTACTCACACTTGGAATTGTAGTCGATAAATAACTAGGGAATGCAAAGTATTATTTTTATTTTCACTGACCTAATATTGTACGATAAAATTATTTACTGCTGTTGTTTCGAATGGAGAAGTCCCTCTCATCATTGGGTGTAAGCAATAAATAATCTAAATACAGTGTTTTGTCAACAGATTTGAATAAACTTTCGAGGCGTGGAAGATGGGGTTTCTGTCGTTAAAGGGAATATCGACAGTAGGAGCGAAGTGTTTTCTTCGATTTTTAAAAATAAAATGATATCTACGGTTTATAAGTTGTTCGTTTTTAACCCTTTATAAGATGCCGAGTGGAGAAGTTTTAATTTATGGCTACGGCTATAATATTCCTAGTTTCTTTTTATACAGGGTTATTTGGAAAACATTAAGAACCTCCCGTATATTCCCGCTTTAATTATGTGTCGAAAATGTTCAAGAAACCGTGATATAGTTATGTAGATATGCGACACCTAAATTTGCATTTTTTATTTTATTAAACTTTTTTAAATTTTATAAATAAAACCCTGTATAACGGTGATGTTCGTTTATTCCCTTGTTTAGATTTTTCACTCTTTGGCCTCCAATCTCAACAAGTTATTTCGTACATTCCACTTTTTTCTAAAATGCTTACCAATTCTGTAATGGTACAAAACATGTTTTTTTAGGACCGATATGGGAGCTTTCGCCCATAAAACGGTCCTGGAATGCGGTGGCATATATATGTACTGTGCGCATATATGTGAGTATGTGTAGTACAAAGCCTAGTTTAGTGAAATAAAAAATAATAATGTTTCTGCACATGATAAATACCATGTCAATTAATGATACCTATAATATATAAATTAAATTATTTTCAAAACCAAATTATTTAGTCAATTAGAAATAAATACAGAAAAATCAAATCTACGAAAAAATATTTTAGCTGCTACCGGGATTCGAACCACGGATCCCCTCCTTTCCGGGGCAGGCACGTTACCCAATTATGCTATAGCCGCCTTGTATTTCCGTAAATATATCGACCTTATCTGTCTCATAAGTCTCATTTATTAATTGATTAACATTAATTATCCATTTTTGGAGCAATCCACCTCTTTGGTACGGTAGGCACAAATTACTTTGCGTTCCTGCCGCAACTTGCAAAATTGCAACTTCACAATAAGAACAAATTCCTATTCTGAAGTTGCAATTTTGGCGGCTATAGCGTAATTGGATAACGCGCCTACCCCGGAAAGGAGGAGATCCGTGGTCCGAATCCCGGTAGCAGCCAAAATATTTTTTCGTGGATTTGATTTTTCTGCATGTCTCTCTAATTGATTAATTAATTTGGTTTTAAATTTTACATAACTTTGTTCTGAAAAGAATTGCAACTTCGCAATAAGAATTCGTTCTTGAATATAATAGATTATTTTCTTTAGTTTAATTTTTGTTAGGCTTTTGCTTAATAATGTATTTGAGTTAATATTTTGTGCGTAATAAAGAAACATCTTCCCTCGGCTATTTTAACTACCCCCCCCGCAGTGCGCGACGCTGTGTGACACCGCCGACATTACCCCGCCGGCGTCACAGCCTACTTCCGCTCGCAGCCTCCTCTTTATTCACGTTTCCGTTCCTAACTCTCTTCGCCATTTACTTGTCGTGACTTTTTATCGCTGGAATGCGGCGCCACAATCTGCGCACACGTGTTTTCGCTTATTCGCAAAAAGGTTCGCCGTTTTTTATTTTGATATCTGGCCATTCCGAGTGTTTATTGGCCGCTCGCCCCTAGCGTCTCGACGTATCCAGCCGTCTTCTTCCGGACTCGAGGCTCTTTAGTTTGAGCGTGAGCTCGACCTTAAAGCTTTTCAGAATGTGATGCCAGGATCTTATTAAGCAAGCAGTCTCAAGGGTGTGATGCGAACTTGATGTTTTCAGACTTCCTCATAACGCTAACAAGATTTTATTTTTCTGTTGGTAAATACTATACATTTCCCTCCAAAATGTTTTATTATTATTATTGATGTGTAAAATCTTTCCTCTCGCTTTCCTGCAATCTGTGGCAGTGAAAAAGGACGGAAATGCGTAACGGGAGATAAGAGGCGCGCAGTTTCATTTAATCAATGAGCGCGCGCGGAGCACGCGCGATGGACAAAACATCATCGTTTATAAACAAATCTATGTCCAGAAAGTGCCAATACAGGTTGTGACAGAGCTAGTCCACAATACTTAACAGGTGGATTCTTGCCTTGATTATGAGTCGAAAATTTTCAAGCAACCATCAGCAGTTATGCAGATGTGCAATATATAAGTTTGCATTTTTCTCAATTTTTCTGATCTATTTTTTACAAAATCGTTGAAGTATTATTACAGTAACTTATTTTGATTACGAAAAATTTATTCGTTTCAATAAAAGTTAAATAAAATAATAAAAACCTGAAAAATTACAATTAGAGTGTTTTCCAATTGGAATTGGAAGGTTTTTATAATTTTTTTTGACTTTCTTTAAAGGGAATGAATTTTTCATATTAGATATAAGTTATTGCAACTTTCCAACGTTTTACGAAAAATAAGTCAAAATATTGAAAAAATAATGCCAACTTTGATCGTGGTCAAACTTTGGTCATGGTTGCTTGAACATTTTCGACTCATAATCAAGGCAGGAATCCACATGTAAAGTGTGTGGACTAGTTTGTTTCACCCTGTATATTTTATCATAAAATTTTTCATCTATTATCAAATCAGTTTGTCTTTATTACAGGGTAATGAAGACAAACTGATTTGAGAATACAGACAAACTGATTTCCTTCCTCCTTCATAGAGTACTGATATGTGGTGGCCTCAATCACGAGACACGGTTTCTAATACGCCTTCACAATTTTCGGTCCTGGGTCATCACAGCTGACTGCAGGTTCTTCATTGTCCCATAGTTGTATCCAGAACTAAATCTCATTTTCTAGAGATAATCTTCTTTTCTTTTTTCCTGTCATTTTGTCGCATAACGTGGGCGAAAAATTAAACACAAACTAAAATTTCTCATTTATTTATTACTTATTAGTTTCGTGATATTTCGCAGATTACTCGGAGATCTCTGTAAACATCTATTTTATTTTTTGTATGTAAAATAACCCTTATCCTAAGTTTTCCAGTAAAATTTTCACGACGGTGAAAGGTCAAAGATTATCAATCCAAATTGAGATCTATACTGACCACATAGAGAATGTGAATATTTTTATGAAAAGAAAAAGAATATTTACAGTAAAGAAAAGTTATGCTATAATAATATACACTCCTCACAGCAACAATTTGCATTTAACCTCTACAGTATCCGAGACCCATACATCATCGACTTGCGGGTAATCGCTATCAATTCATGTATATAAATGCAGATATTTTTATAGATAATTTAATTTTTTAAATTATTTATTATTTAATAAATTAACTATTTAAACTATCTAATAAAAATATAGATAATTTAAATAAATCGCAGTTCCTTTAATTCCTTTTCCTAAAAGTTCCTCCCTAAATAAAAGCAGCGGTTATCTCCGGATGTTTAAGAGACACAGTATGGGCCAATACGCGTACGCTAGTGGGAAGCAAAATCAGAATATATAAAACATACATAAGACCTATCGTGACATACGGTATCGTAGCAAGAGACACGGTGAGAACTAAACACCTCCTCAGAACTACCGAGATAAAGACTCTAAGGCCCATTGCGGGCAAGACCCTCAGAGACAGAGTACCCAATGCGGAAATCCGCAGAACCTGCGACGTACAAGACATTGTAAGATGGAGCAGGCAGAGAAGGCGTTTCTAGAGGGACTATGTCGAAGAATGGAGTAGAATAAGAAAAAAGAGCCGTTATATGCGGGACGACGACCACCAGGGAGACCACCAAAGAGATGGAGAGAGAGCTGACGTCCTCGTCACAAGACCGGGACTGACCTGTCAATACAGATCAAGGATCTAACAAAAGAAGAAGAAGAAGAAGATAAAGCAGTTACTTTGATGCAATTCACCACCTAAATGGCTTAATTAAACTGCTAAAGATTATAAATACAATCAAACTCCCTGTAATGAAATCACCGAAGTCCCCAAAGAAATCTGTCACATAGTAATATATGTAATAATGCGTATACATAAGAATGAAGAGAGAAAAATTTTCAGCACAATGATTACAAGCTTAATTGTCTACAGTAAAGTTATAATATAACTAGCTTTAACCCGTCAAAATTGACAGTACTTTTACACGTCCGTTCCTAAAGAATAAGAATTTATTTATTAAAAAAAAGAAGAAGGAAAAAGAAAAAAGTTTTTATTAACGAAGTTACAGACGTTACAGGATGTTACGGACAGACATACAGGCAATTACATTATTACTATTAGGATGTGGGTCATTCTCTTTTTTGTTGTAGTTGTGGTAAACTGTCACTGTCCATTTTCGTGACGTAGTGGTATTTAAAAATTGTAATTTTTGTTTTGTTTAATAATATAGGTTTGATGATACCTTCTCATAATAATACGATCTCAAAAGTTTTAGAAGAAATGAGGTTTTAATTGTATTTAATAAATAATAAAACATACATTTATGTTGTGACAGAATCGTTTGTTGTTGGAATTTTGTACCAAACAAGACAATAAGAAAGAGAATGACCCCTGTAATATAATGTACAATCATACACATCACAAAATTAATGCTTATTTGAACTTATTTAAAAATATCCAATTAAATTGTACAGTAGGCGTTTGCTTATTATAATTATTAATGACTTAAAACAAACTGTTAAGTTCACTGCTTAAAAATTATTAGTTACATGGAACGGAAAAAACAATAAATTAATTAAGTCAAAAGTCACTAACTCGTGTTTTTTCGGAGATTGTTTCTTCTTTCGAAACTTTTGTATTCTTATAATATTGTTTCTTAAAATTTTTCTTTCTGTTGTTGCGAAGAAATTTGGAATTAGCAAAAGACTGGCCCCATCGTCTTTGTCACCGAGTTTTGAATTTGTTGAAAAGTTTGAATATCTGGGTACGACATGTATGTGACAATGTGAAGGACGATAGTCAATAGCGGGATTGGATCAGGAAAGGCAGGTCACTTTGCTCTAGGAAACTTCTATCGTCGAGGTTGTTGTCGCAGTGTATATACAGAGTATCTCATAGCCAGTAGCATAAACTTTGCTGGTGGATTCTTGCCTTGATAATGAGTCGTTAATGTTCAAGCAACCATGACCTAATGTCAATAGTTATGGAGATATGCAATATCAAAGATTGAATTTTTCCTAAATCTTTCTGATTTGTTTTTTGCAAAAAGTTGAACTATCATTACAGTATGTTATATCGATTATAAAAATTAATTCGCTTTAATACAAGTCGAATAAATTGATAAAAACCTTGCAAAAATTTAAAATATAATAAAAAAAAATTAATATACCTAGGTTTTTATCTTTTATTTGAGTTGAATTGAAGAGAATGAATTTTGATGATGTAAGATACTGTAATGATAATAGTTCAACTCTTTGCAAAAAATAAGTCAGAAATATTGAATAAAAAATGCAAACTTATACATTGCTTATCTCCATAAATATTGATATTAAGGCCATGGTTTCTTGAACATTTTCAATTCATTATCAAGGCAGGAATCTACTTGTTAAGTTTTTGATACTAGCAATGAGACATTCTGTATATATAACTGTGTACGCCGCTAATACAACCTATTGTAATATGTGGATATTATGGTTGGGTTCCTTGGCACGCGAAATCATGTTGCAGATCACCAAAAATGAAGTCTGTGGAAGTTTTAAAGCCCAAAACGTGATAAACTAATCAGAGAATGGAGGAGGTTAATTGTATGGTAGCAGCGTGACTGATAGAAGCCGCGGTGGACGAGCCGTGTAGCGAGAGTGGATGATCTCCGTAACACGCACAAGGCTCTTACAAAACCAAACTGGATCAAGACTGATGCAGAGGCTTAAGCGTGAGCAGATAATGCCAAGGCGGACCTCAAAAGGTGTTCCGGGATAACAAGGATGTCGATTTCGGGGGATGGTTGTAGTGATTGCAGCTAAGGACTTTTCAGTCCCGTGAGGCAGAAGGCACATGGAGGCACAAAATAAAATTAATTAGTTTCTCAACTCTGTTTTTAAATGTGGTATGTTATACGTGGCCAGTAATGAAAAGTCCGCATTCAATATTCTACAGTTCCGATATGTTATAAATACCGATAGTTAGGTTTATTATTAAACCTCGGTAAAGCCTTTTCTCTCAACCCTTGAATTTCTCTCAACCCTTGCCATTAAAGACATTCTCGCAACACTTAAGATATTAGTTTTGGCCGTCGTAAGCACTTGCAGCCTGTTGGTCTCGTGTTGAACTATAATTTCGGTGAATGTTACTTGTTTTTACTTCCTCTCTACATGTCCCAACTACTGATTTTTTCTAATTATAATATATATATATACATATATATATAACCCTAATTTTGTTGCATTATTGTATACTTATTTATATTTTATATTATAGTCACGTGTTGCGGCTGTGGAAGAATGAATAATAACGCTTGGAATTAATTAGCGATTTATTAATTAAATAAACTGATTAATTAACTATTCAATCTAAAAAAAAACAATTAAAATTATTCTTTAAATTACACAATATCGCAATATATCACTCGTAAATAACCACTTTATTATCGCTGGAACACTTTATTTAACATTCACTAGAACATTCCATCCGATTCTCATAGGTTTCGTCATTAGTATTTCGCCAATTAGGTTTAAGTACTTCGATTATCGCTCAATTATCGCTCCGACTTGCCACCCCGGCCGTCGCGGCTTGAAGCCGACTTCGCAATGTTTTCGTCTTCCAAACGAATACTACAACTCTTGCGCCATTGCCGGCGCTGTATTTATATCAGAAAAAAAAGAACCTCTAAGACCTTTCCAGTGTTTAGGAGAACGTTCCCGTGGCTTCTCGGTTTTTCTGGAATGTTTCAGATGCATCCCGAAGGCCGTAGATCACCCTAGGCCGTTCTCGATTTTTCGATAGTGTTGTGACATGTGATAGAAGTGCGTAATTCTTTTTAGCACATCGTTGCATTATACATATTTATACTTTAATTAATATAAATTAAACTCTAGTATGCAGAATCCTCTCTACTAGCAAGATAAAGTATAATTTTGAATTTACCAATCATCTTTCAAAGAAACAAATCGTTCTTTTGAAATTAGCAAAGGTTTACAAATATAGCGTACAAATAACAGAGGATTACAATTATAAATAACCGAATCCTTTTTTGCAGATAGTTAGTTACCTTTTAATTTTTTTTTCATTTCATCAGTTATTCAACTCCCATATATTTCCTTTCTTCTTTTATGTTTATGTCTATATTTCTAATTGAAATTTTCAGTATATTATTTTAATTTAGTATACCATACCATTGGGCATTAGGACCGCTGGCTACGAAACATCTTGATTTATCAAAATATAATGGTTTAATAAACTGTTTTTTTTTTATTAATAATATTTATAAAATCGCTACAAAATTATTTTGCGATTATTGAAGTGACTAATTTATTCCCCCAATTCAAACGTGACCACCTATTTTCTTTGTAGGTGTTTAATTGGAAATTGGATTAGCATCTCTATGCTAATTTTATTTCGCATGTTTAAGGTCCTCTTATTCATTATGTTGTCTTAGTCCCATATGCCCACGTTATAGCTATTTTAATCCAAACACCGCTAGCCTTTCGCTTCCAACTCCCTTATGAGTAAAATATATTTGCCTGCGATGTTTAAGTTCCGCCCTTTACCCGCCCCTCCACGATCGCGCCGGAGTTAAGCTCTTAATTATTATCGTGCTACTGAGTAAACAACCCCCGGCGAGGGATGAATGCGCCCCGCCTACCGGGAAGGCTCTCGAGAAGTGTCCATGCGAGGCGGCATGCACTCTTGGAGGCTTTTATTTTGAACTTCCCTTCCATTAAAATTCACAGCTTTTTGAAGGAGCTTCGAGTGCCGCCGGAAACACCGGGGACGAAGGTAAAGACGCGAACCATAAATTTTATTGGTAATGAAAATAAATAAATTCTCTTGTGTATAGGCAGTTAACCCGATAACACAGGCATTAAAAAAAGACTCACCATAGGAATGTTGCTTGCAAGTCGGGTCTGGTGCAATTTTCGTCATAACCTTTGACCGTTGTGTAACTACCCGGAATTTCTCAGACTAGCTTCTATCCAAGTTACCCGGGTACTCAACCTGCATGGAAGTTCCTACATACATTATTTTTGTTTTGTATCTCACAAATTGATATTAGGCAATGATCAAATAGCTTCTTAGAAGGTCGCTACTTCTCATAGCAATGTCCGTCTTCCCTTTATTTCCTTCCCTTTCAAATATTTTATATAATGGAGATCCAAACGGATGAGGGAGTTTGTGAATAAAATTATTAAACTTGAAATCGAAAATGGGTATCCGGGTACCCGGGCAGTAACATAAGGGTTAATCAATTTAATTTGCCTTCGGCCCTTCCACGTTCGTCACATGACCCGTGGTTCTGCCGAGTGCGACTTGTGTATAGTCGTTGCGGTATTTCCGGATCGGGGACTCCTGCTGGTGTCTACGAGAGACACGCTTGGTTTAGGCTTCCCGCAGACAGCCGCAGATGTCTGGAACAATTAAATTTGTACCGATGAAATATTGAAATTTGTATATAAAAAAAAATTATAATCACAGTTTTTCTTCGAGCGGTAATTTCGTAGGTAGTAGGGCTTGGCCGGTTTCGAAATGACCCTCTCTTTCGTCAAAGGGTTTAAATAAAAGATGGTTGGGAAATTCAATTTTATAAAACAATGCATATTAAAAGGCACACACAATTAGGGCATGCAAATTTGCCAGAAAATGACACTACCGGTACATGGGTAAGATTCTGAATTTAATAACGTTTTACCGGTAATTATGAAAGTGTCAAAAACTTTATATTATGATTATATTACTCTCAGAGAAAATCCAAAAAAAAAAATTCCTAAAATCAAACTTAAATTCATTAATCATTTAAACCTATAGCTTTTTTCAAAATATCTCCTACTTCATTATCAATTTACTTTTTTTACTGTATTAATAAATAACTTGTATATACTATGTACCTATATATATATTATATCAAGGAATAAGAACTGTGGCTCCCTCATCAGACTCAAGAGCTTCTCTTCACTGATGAGGTCTACATGACTACCAACTATTTAAAAAAAAGTTTAATCAGATATGTTATATATAAGAACTGTATTTGTACCATAAATTAAATAAATTAAAAAAATAACAGATTTTTGCATATTGTTATTTATTTTACACAAAGATTACTAATGGTACATATTATTCACAACCATACAAAGGAAATCGGCTACTTTCAAATCCTATTAATCAGAAGTAACGTTGATGCCTTATCGCATCCATTTATTTATCAATCTATTTAATATATAATTGATATTAAATGGCCATGATAAATTCGATTTCTTTTTTGTTAAGAATGAGTTCGAATTATTTACTCCTATTAAAATCTTACCCATTACAGTAATAAAATAAAATAAACCTATTATTAAAAAATATATACTCCACAGATTAGGATATCAAAAATTTTGTCGGAAAACTGAATAGCCGTCAAGGGGTGGATAATAATTAATTAAGTACCTTCAGCTTGACTAGTGATTTTTTTTGTGCTTAGTCTCGGATCCCCAACGCACGTATGCGCAGATTAGTACGAGTACATAATACATTTTACATGTTTGATGGTCGTCAGTCTGTAACATTCCTCTTATCGATATTCTGAAATAGAAATCTTACGATTTTTGTAGTTTTTTCCTCCAATGATGAAATTCAAAATAAAATATTCCTCCCTCAATTACTTAGCCTTCGAAAAGGTAACTTTGTTCGGGTAGAAAGGGGTTGACGTATTTAGGCGTATAACGGAAAGGTGAACGAAATCAAATCATACCTAAGTGCAAAAAACATGAGAAATAAATAAACATGTTCCTGAAGATTGATATGTAAAAAGTTTTTTTTAAAGCTAGATCTACAGTCTTGCAGGTAGATATGTGATTCCTACATATAAATAGTGTACAATATGTGTGAAATATCATATACACACACATTGTTTCAGAGCCCATGGCCCCTTCGTCAGGATACAATAATTGTATAGGTACTAACAAATTAAAACTCGAAGTATGGACAATCAGAATATAAAAATTATGTATGGGAAATAAATAATAATAAAGTACCTACTAACATAAAAACAAGTTTAAAAGATAACTATTTGTAAAAAGGACCTGGTTATTTATAATATTCAATTTACTATTAAGACTTTTTCTTAATTCCAAAATTTCTAATTTATCAGTAACGTGCTCTGAAACATGTTGATATTTTTCAATACAGAACTGGTGAAAACAAAGTTCATTTTTATTAATTGTATTAATAATGTCATTGCACAATTATTCTGCTGTTTTTGAAGAAGAAAAAACAATTTAGGTTGTCGTGTATTGAGTACGCAATTCAGGAGTCTTATAAATGTTTTGTATTCTGCAGGCGTGTTAAAAATGTGACGCCAGTCAGAAAATCGTATTTTTTTAGTGGCCAACCTATTGACAATTCATAGAATAAAGGGTTAAAGACGATCTGTTTCGTTACTTTTCAATATTTACTTCATTGGAATGGTTTGCGCCGCCTACCGCCGGCGCTCGAAGCTGTTCCGACATGTTTATCTCGGAACTTTTTTCATTCCCTCGAGACAAAGTTCGCTTCCCTTGTAATGATAATGCGCCCCGTGCGCTTTGACGCTGCTCGGTGATGTTTTCCGCCAACTCGTTCCAGACTCCGCTTCTTGATACAATAATATTCGGGAGCTTGTAGCACAGTATACTAAGAATAGTAATACGTTTTCATACAAACTGGCCGCTACCCATTAGAATGGGTGCGTGCGTGCTCGGCGCCGTGTACGCACGCACTGTGACGCACACATTGACATAGAATATGGGGGCACAAGGCGGCGCTAGTAAGGGCCGTGCCTTCGGTGCCATTCGCGCTCGCAGGCGCCGCTTTAGAAAAAAAATGCGCTTACTGAAAAAAATGCATTTTTTTATGTTTGTGGTGCTTTACTAAAAAGGTGTGTTGATTATCACAAAGACTGTGAGTTTTTAAAAGTCTACGTTGATGTTAATCAGCGTTCTTGCAATTTAAGTGCAGAAACTAGGTATACTAATTACAGAAATTTTCGGGTTTCGTGTCTACCTTATGCGTCGGAATCTCAGACGCTACGAGTTAAAAGAAAGGGAGTAAAAATAAAGTGACAACCCTAGCGTCAATGCAAGAGTAGGCTAATAACTCGCCGACAGGCCGGAGATAAACTACTGTTCTGGGTATACTGTGATTTCGATATAAATACTGCCTACTGCAGAAGGTATCATGACGCGACTTCCGGAAATTTTCAAAGCGTTTTCTTCGTCCGTGACCAGGAAATCTCGAAACCACCCCCTGTTAATAAAATTGTGGGACTAAAATAAGTTGTTCACGTTTAAAGCAATAACATATGCCGACGTAATCAATAGAAAGTTAAGTGATTAAGTGTTAATATGTAAATTGTAAGAAATTCGGGTATTATTTAATATGCTAAGGGCGGTATTATGCAAGCGGTGTCCTTGCATAACATTGCCCTTAGCACATTAATCGGTTATAATGTCAGTATAATCATACTTATTAGTTTATTATCAGATGTCGACCTAGTCAATATAAAGTTCAGTCACAAAGTCGTAAACCTGGCTATGGCTATAAGAACTTTATTTACGTCGGCCCGGAATAGCTCTACAGTAGACTGGCCAAATTACCGTCTTAGGTTTTTCAGCCATCATGTTCTTCTTCTTCCAGGGCCCGACTTCAGACAATCTTTCAAATGCAATATCTCATCCTTCTCTTCATCACGTGTCTGAGATATTGAAGTTTTCGTGATTCTCATTTATATTAATTACTTATTTTTCTTTATTCATCTATTCTTGCTTTTATTTTTATTAATATATTCATCTTCTCTTATAAATTCTTCGGTAAGCGTGTGTGCTTTCATTCCATAAAATAATATCGAGAACACTAGCATCTGACCAATCCAAGGTTGAGATCATTACTGCTAAAATCATCTTAAATAAATTACACGCGAATTAGAAATTTAAAAAATCGTTGCAGTTAACAGTGGTGGCAGGAAATGCAGTAATTCGGGATTAAGGCGATCGTCTAGCAGAATGAGCAAATTCCACCATTTTTTCTCATATCTTCTCTTGCGTTTTTTATCACATTTTTGTAGGGACATATCTAATTTTAAAATTTATTCATCGGGTTACATATATTTTAAATACGAATATCGTATTAAAATGTCATATACTAAATTAAATAATTGATTAATAAATTACCAAACCTTCGATGTTTTAAAAATGAAGAAAATTGCTCCACTTTGTGGGCCTTTTATGACTGAACGGCGTGTTGAGATGTCTTTTTTATTCAATAATATTACAAATTAAGCGATTATCTTAAATTTATTACAATTATAGCAAAATCTGTTAGTACGTTTACATGCAATTTATGTTTTAAAAAGTACTGTTTTTAAAAATATTTTATTTTTTTGTGGTTTTTTTTCAACTCTTTTTACATGGTTGACAAATTTTTTACTTCGATAGTCAAAAGAATAGATATTATAATTTTACAATAAAAACAAAAAAAAACAAAATCTTTGTCGATATTCTTGATTTTAGATATTTAATCAAGACGCAACGTATTTATGACACAATACGTAGTGCCTTGATTAAATAGCTGAAATCTGAAATCGAGAATAATTTTTTGATTTTTTTTGTATTAATTTTAAAATAATAATATCTATTCCTTTAATTTATTAAAGAAAAAAGTAATAAACTATTTTAAAAGGATTGAAAAAAACACACAAAAAATAAAAATAATTTAAAAAAACAGTGTTTTTTTAAACATAAATTGCATGTAATCAAACTAACAAATTTTTCTATAATTGTAATAAATTTAGGATAATCGTTGACTTTGTAATATTATTGAATAAAAAATACAACTCAACACGCCGTTCAGTCATAAAAGGCCCATAAGCACGAGCAATTTTCTTCATTTTTAAAACATCGAAGGTTTGGTAATTTATTAATAAATTATACTAAACATAATATTAATAACATAATATTAACATTATATTATACTGTGACATTTTAATAAGATATTCGTATTTAAAATATGTAACCTGATGAATAAATTTTAAAATGAGATATTTCCGTATAAAAATGTAATATTCGTATTTAAATATTTAAATAATTTAAATAATTCGTATTTAAAATATGTAACCTGATGAATAAATTTTAAAATGAGATATTTCCGTATAAAAATGTAATAAAAAATGCAAGAGAAGATATGAGAAAAAATGTTGAAATTTGCTCATTCTGCTAGACGATCGTCTTAATGGCAATACGGAATATCTACTAGAAATCATAATTTATTTTTCTTTCGCACGCTGATGAAATTTACCTTATTTGCGCGGCACTCGGGCTAGTGCCCAAACGGATTATTGTCCTCGTACATGTCATGTTGTTTCTGTTATTTCTGTGCTTGAATCATTTTTATATTTAAGGATAATTACGGTACACATGGCGGTGATGCAACTGAATGATGTGACAGTGAGATCATAACGGATAATAATATGTACTAGCGTACGTATCTACTTACGCTGACTTCACATCCATACAAGTTTCTATATACTTACAGTTTGCGCAGTGCACATATATTCGTCGGGGCACTTCTCTAATGAAAGTATATAAAAATATTTTCATAAATAAATCATATTTGTAAGCCTGATTCTTATTTTTTTCGTCAGGAATATTTTTATATCTTCAAAAGTGGTTCTGTCAGACATCTGCATTGCAAATATGTAAATAACCGGACAGCAACAACATAAAACTTATTCTTTACATTATTTTTTACCAACGATGTGCTAAGCAGTTAAAATAAAATTGAATGAATTGAAATTAAATGAAATTCAAGTTACCATTAAACATTGAAAAAATGTGTACTGTTAAGTGTCACCAGGGAGAAGGGAAGGTAATGTTCTGAACCAGACTGAAGTGTTATGTTTACTAGAAACATGAATTTAATATACACCCTATTTTTGAATTCTGAAGTCTATTACCGAATTCAACTACTTTTATAAAAGTCGAATACAGTTGGTAGATACTTATGTTATTTTAGTTGTTTTTATGTACTTTGCTTATTTTAAATGATTTAAAAATAGGAAAAATAAGATCTGTTCTGTCTGTATGTAAGGCAGATAATCGCAAAAATGTATCACAGATATGGTACATTTGTAACAGAGATCGCTTAATATATGAGGTTTGACATTAAAGGCATAATATGTTTTTACCTATTTTCATAATTGTAATTTATCTGTGTCTTTTGAATTAAAATTAAATAAAAAGTAACCCATAAAAAACAAGTTTTTACAATACTCCCTTTCTCATTTTCGGGTTTCGTGTCTACCATATGCGTCGGAATCTCCATACAACTTGTATGAAAAAACCATTAAAAATATGAAAACTCCAAAATTATACTATAATAATTATTTTTAACGAAAATTTGATAGATCTTCTTGATCGTCGCCATGAGTCTGCTTGCAAAGTTTCAGCTCGATTGGATCACGGGAAAAGGGTTAAAAATCTATCCAAAGTTTTTTCGACGGCAAGCAAGCAAGCAGACGCCACGAGTTAATATAAAGGGAGTAAAAAGTTCCCTATATTAGGTACTATTAGTAATATAAATTAATAAATATAACCAAAATATACATTTTTATATGCTTAAATTAATTAAAATATTTATTTGCTACTGTAATATACCTATAGATAGATATCACTTCGTTGTGAACTTTTGTGTCATTAATTTTTTTAAACACGCAGTGTCTTAATCTATTTATCCATAAAATCACCACCTACTTTTAAGCTTTGTCATATCTGTTCATAAACCTTACTTATTGTGAGCAGCAAATCATCATTCTCTCACTCTCGTTGCCTCACTATCTCAATAGTTTTGTCTTTATTTTATCCGAGCTGGAATAATTGTATTAGACTTAATTGCAATCAGTTGTTTTGTTTTACTTTCACTTATTTTGATGTACATATGAGTACGTACATAATTATCCAACGAATACCACGCTCATTCATAATCATAAATGAATAATAAAATGATTCATGTAATACAACACTGTAAATTTCGTTTTTATATGCAATAGACATTACTTTTTTATAGATGCATGACCGTGTTATATGTTAATTTGAACATTCTTGTGCGTTTTTATTTTAATACGTTTATAGGCACAATGCAATCTACCGCGCCTTTGAAAGAACGAGGTATCTGATATTACGTCACACTGAGATGTTGAGCTTTATAGTGGTGAATATTCATTTTTTCATTTCTTTGGCGGATTTGGCACATCTTTTTTTTTACAGTCAATTTTACAAAAATGTAGCTTTGTAAATTGAGTAATAACGTAAACTGATTTCCGAAGTAATATACTACGATTAATTTATTTTAAATGTACTCAAGTCAACAGTAAAACTTATTCTTGTAAAAATAGGTAGAAAGTTGTTCTTGAAAAATATTTCGAACGCAATTAACATACAACTTTTGTTTTTTTTTTGTAATTTCCTCAATTGTTGAAAAAGAGTCCCAGTAAGTTGGTAATGAGCTTATCTGTGAATTCAGTACCTACTTAAAAATTTGAATCGAAAAAATTATACACATCTTCAATATCTCTTTGGATGTTGATCTGTTCCATATCTCGGAGGGGTTTTCCGAAGCTTTGATAAGAGTTCTTATATGTAGGGTATAAAAGCAAAGATTCTATATGAAGATACTATTCATAATGTACTGAATTCGAGATTTTATACCAAACATAGCCTATAAATTTATAGAAAACATGATTTCCAAAGGCTTAGATAAATAAATTAAATATAGAATTCAGTACACTTTTAATTAGTAATCCTCGGTGATGGCGCTCACAACATTTTTTTTTGGATATTGATGCCTTTGCTTTTGTATCCCAAATATATACTCTTAATTTTTATGTGTTCTCACTGTATATTTAATTATAAATATATGAGAATTAATTATGTGTAAATAATATGAACGCTTTTAATTTAAGTTTCTCGTGTATATGTAAATTGAAATTCAAATAAAGTACAACTTAAAATAATGAGTTCATAGGCTTAAAACCAACGTACAACGCACATACACGTACACACACATACACATTAAAACACGTCACGTTTGTAGTAATTAATTTTATAATTGTAAGCGATATTAATAGATGTATGAAGCAGATATTATTCAAATTTTTTAATCTTTTTCTTTGTAAAACATCTTCATGCATTGTAAGCTTCAATTCGAATAAATAAAATAAAAAAAGTATGGAAGCGTCTGCAGACAAACATCTAGTAAGATGTTTTGTGGGTCTAGTGTATCATAAAATATTTTGTAATTAGAAGTTGTAAAATAAAATAACTCTTTCTTTGCTGTTCTAAGGTCACGATGTATGCACGCAGAGCGATTAAGGAAAAATAAGCAGGTTCCTACGTCATTATTAATACTCGTAGTAATACATCCCTCTGTGCGTCGACCCGACGCGCTGTTTGCGTTGCGTGATTAATATAATCAGATAAAATTTAGACAATGTTTTTTACTTAGTTTTGTGTAGTTCGAACTGACGGGTGACTCGAGCGCGATGGAAGCAACGGAGCTTCCGTCACTTTCCTCTGTTTGACGTGTACGCCGGAACGCGATAGCCGTTTGGCAGGCGGGCGAGCGCCTAACTACCGCGCGTATCGATTTTCTTCGGGCCTCGCGATCGTGCTAGCCCCTTTCGCCGGCACTTTCTTGGTCCGTGTGAACCGCCAGGGCGCCGGTTCGGATAATCTTGGGCCGTGTGAAGCGCGTGCGAACGATTCCGCACGGCATGCTTCCGCTGGCGCCCGGCAGGGGGAATATGGTAAACGTCATCACACAGGAATGGAGTGAGCTGCAATCGGCGATTTCAAACGAAGAAATAATTAATAAATATTCGTGTAGATGACGCCAGTGGGTACGGAAGATTTAAACATTGGTATATTTTAAATAGGTGGGCAGGTTTTCAGAGTTATCCCTTTCATTTCAAGTTTATATTCATCTTTTTTACAATATTTTACATGAAAGGTGAAAAATCATAACGGTATTATATTCCAATTAATATTTTTTGTTATTGTGTATTTTGATAATTATGTTCATATACAGGATATAACCGAACCAGTCTACTTTCAATCGGTTTACAATAGTTTAGTTTAGTAAATATACCGATATCGTGAGTTATGGAGAAAAGCGACTTCAAAGTTAGCATTTTTTTAAAAATATTTCTGACTTATTTTCTGTAGAACGTTGAACTATCATTAAAGTAACTTATATCGTATATTAAAAAATAAAATTCGCTTCAATACAAGTCAAATTAAATGATAAAAACCATTCAGAAATTTAAACTAGTAATTTTTCATCATCTTCTTAGACTTGTATTAAAGCGAATGATTTTTTTTTATTCGATATCAGTTATTTTAATGATAGTAAAACGTTTTACAAAAAATAATCCGGAAATAATGAAAAAAAAAAATGCACACTTTGATTTCGCGTATCTTTATAACTAACTATTGATACTAAGTCGTAATATTAAGGCAGGAATCCACCTGTTAAGTATTCTGGACTAGCTCAATTATACCCTGTATATACAAAAGATTGTACTTTGGCATTGGGAAAACAAAAACAATTAAAATGTATTATAGGTTTATCATTATAAAATGGGCACAAATACTGTAAATTTGGCACACTGAATGGGAACCGGGATTAGGGATGAGGTACTCTCCGGGAAGGGTTAGGTAGGTACCTGCTTTGGGAAAGTTTGTCGATAGTTTGTGTATACCTATTATTTAGTATCTCACAGTCGGGTATTATTTACTAACACGTGTTTATTACTTTTTATGAATGAATTTACATTTGGTTTCAACTTATTAATTTGCACGGCAAATTGTTCAAAATAAACAAACCAATACAATATGACAACAATATTTTGCGTTGTGTATTTAATAGGTGTTTTCTGTAGCAATTTCGTTATATTTCTTAGATAATAATAATGAGATATCAATGTATATTATAGATGTCTCACAGAGACGAAACTGTATTTTTATTGGAAAGTAGGTATAGAATTCTTTTTGGGTGTACATAGGACTTACGACCTATCGTACGGCTGGCTTAAGTGATCACTTTACACAATGTAACGTTCGCCATTTCCATCCATGATAGAATACCATGTCTACGAATTTTTTCTATTTGTGTCCTATCAGTCGTTGGCTGTCGTCATTTTATTTCCTGGAGCTGGTCTTTCTACGTTCCATCTAAGCTGACCAGACAGCCCATATTCTTTAAGGCTCCCAGAAGTAGAACAACGCATTCACCTATTGCGCGTGAAAATTACATTATGATAACTTGACCAATATCGATTTATTTAACATTTATCTCAATACACACAAAAAATCTATGTAATATATTATGTGTGTCATCGCCAAATCTATTCTTGCCAGTCAGCCACATGTATACAACACAGTTAAAGGCTTTAAAGGCAGTACACATTTAAAGGCTTTCCCTCCCTCAACCCTAATTCCAACCTCCTCCCTCATTCTCCACCCATATTATTTGCTTCATTATTTCTTATTTTGTATTGTGGATCTGTATAGGTAATTAGTATCCTTATTTATAATAAGTCGTTATTTTATTATAAAATAGCTAAAGAAATAAAAAATTTACAATATTCTATTAAGAAATAAGAATGGAATCCATATTGAATCTCGCGACAGTGTGGATTAACACATCATTCAAAGTATTTTTAATTGTGCTGCAGTGTGTGTTCTGATTCTGATGTATTTATTTTTCTATTGTTCGACGTCAATTATAAATAATAGTAGAAAATGAAAGGTCTATTTTTTCACAAATCTCATCTCATTTCTAAATAGTAGGATAAGTTACAGTAATTAAGACATAACTATTGTATTACGGTAGGGGGCGTATGGAGTTAATGGGCAGGGTGAACACAAATGAGTGATGTTAAATGAACAGTGTCGGTTTCAGCCCGAGTACCTTTTTTAGATTGATTTTATCTTAGTTGGAATACGTTCTATGTTTTCCATAATTAAGGATTTTGTAAAAGCATTTTGATAATATGTCTTATCACTAATATTATAGTGTTAGATTGTAGAGATATATCTGTGGTAGGCACAATTGTGGCCAGTTCTGGAAAGTTGTTTATCTATATTATGGCGAGCTTTTATTAAATATGTACTGTATATTATTTTATATTTTAAAGAGAATTAACGATTTGTTGGCATAACATACATTGTCACGTGAAAACACTGAAATTTGATTAATTAATGATTAATTAATTTTTTTATGCACAAAGTCACTCAACACGAATTAAACATAACGCTATGTACACTATTTAAACTATGTACACTATTTCGCAATATATGACATATATACACTCTGTTATCGCGGTGTAACACGTATTTATCGCTCGTAGAATATTCAATTCTCGCACATAGAAGTCGTCCTGTTTTATTTCGCCACTTAGGTACTTCGCTCGATTATTCCGCTTTATTTATCGCTTCAATTATCTCCCGACTGGCCATCCTGGCCATCGCCTTGCGGCTTACTTCGCACCAAACGCCCTGTAAGAACACGACGACTGCGCGGCGGCCTAGGTCCACGCAATTTATATCCAAATTGTGTTTTTTTTTCACTTTCTAGGCTATTCTAGTGTTTGGAGAGGTTCTTGTCGCTTATAGGCTGTTTTAATCATTTTTCAAGTTCGCTATTTCTTCTACTTGCCATTCAGTGACAATGCTTACATAATTAAATGAGTTATAATAAAATATGGCCTTCAAACCTCTTATAAATGCTCATCACACGCGTTTACTACGTGACTCTACCGTAACCTACAAATTTTCTAAATACTGCTATTAGTATATTTTTCGTATTTTTCAACAATTTGTCAACTGATCTTTAATAACCCTGATAGGATAGTCCTATCTTACTTTCCTATCCTAGTTAAAGTACAACTAGCTTCCCATTACCGTTAACAAAATAGTTTACCATCACCGTTTCTCTGCAGAGTATGGATCGCCATACTCTTCTGTCCTGCCACACAACTCTCGCCTTATCCACATTCATACATCTTCGCATGCAAGGTCGCGAATTGTTGAGGCACCAAACAGGGCCATCTTCAGTATCTGGTTAACCTTGTCATGCCGGGTCTTCCGCGGCCGCCCTCTCTTTCTGGCGCCGTCGACACTTGCGTCATGTATCTTTCTTACCAATATTTCCTCATTTATTTGCTCAACATGCCCAAATTTTTTTAAAGACCCTTTTTTAATTCTATTTGCTATACTTACTAAGTGTTATTGATTTTATCTCCATTGCATTCAGTTTACTTTCGTTCCTCGTCTGCCAGCTCCAGGCTTCATACCTATCTGTCGGTGTCTGTACCAGAATTCCATTGTGTACCGCTAGTCATGCCTGGTTTGACCTTATTATCCTATTAGAAATTATGTTACCTCCCAAATACGCAAACTTCTCTACTTGTTCCCAGGGTTCGAGGATATATATCCGCGGATATATATCATGATATATATCACAATATGTATGCCTTGATTTTTATCTGTGATATATACCCAAAAAAACATTCTGCGGTCGTTAATAGATGGCGCTAGTTGTATTTTTAAAAAATGCTACAATTGTTTTTTTATTACCTGCGATCGTTACTGGATGGCGCTAGGTGTATTTTAAAAAGTGCTACAAGTCATTTTTTTAACGTCTGTGGTCATTACTAGACGGCACTAGTTGTATTTTAAAAAGTGCTACAGTTTTTTTTTTGATATCTGCGGTTGTTACTAAATGGTGCTAGTTGTATTTTAAAAAGTGCTACAGTTGTTTTTTTAGTTTATTTTGTTTCATATAATCAATTTTTTATTTCACGCAAATAAACAAATACTCATAACACTATATTTGAAAAACTTTTCTGACTTGTATAATAATTGCATGTATTAGCTTTTTTCAATATGCAATTAATTTATTTAATAAATAATAATTCATGTACAAATTAAATTTACTTATTATTTCGATTGTATCAATCGACGTGTACAATAAAGGAAAAAAAAAGTTTGGATATGTATCCAATTTTTGATATACATCGGATATATATCAAAAAATCCGATTTTTTCGAACCCTGCTTGTTCCAAACATTCATTGCCTACTAGTATTTCACACGTTGTCTTACTTTAGTCCATCTCAAATACCATCTAACTTTTTGTATTACAATATCTCTTTTAAATTAAATTTTATTTTGTGGTGGCGATGAGGCGTCGTGTCCAGTTTAAATCGTTTGGGCAGGTGTAGGCGAGGCGCATAGTTAAATACAAATGCCATCAACAGTCAGCATTGCGCTGTAAAGCTTTACGCCCCTGAGTCTCTGGGGATGAATGCTTTCGAGAGATACATCCTGTTGCCTGACTGCCGCGTGACGTAGATCTATTGACCGGCGCGACGCGGAGGGTTCGATGCCGTATCGATTGACCCCGACCCTTTCCCGCCGTTCCCTTAAGTGTTAGCGAGACTCTTCTCCGGAGGGGAGGGAGGCTGCGTAGGGCGGCAGGGCCTGCGATCACACTTAACGCGCAGCTGTTAGAGACTTTCCCATTAGATTTTATAGTGCTTGTTTCATTTTACGGTTTTCCACCTTTCTGTATAACACCGCGTAGGCACTTTTAAAAATGAACGTATTTATATATATATATTTTTTTAATGAAAACGCTTTTTATTTATTATAATGTTGCAATTTTAGAACATGATTCTATAAAATTGAAAACAAATTAAAGAAGGATCTTTCGAAAAAATTATCATTCTTAAAAATGTAAATATATCTTGTCCCATTCTGGTTAGAGCTTTTTAGTGTTTAATAACCCTGCTATAGAATCTTATACGTTGTCCAGAAAAGTGGTAGGTACATATGTGGCAGAATACACCAGAAAACCTTATCGAATGATTGTGGTCGTGAAAACTTAAGAACATTTATTGAATAAAAATGTGAGTTATGTCAAAGATATTCTAGAATTATATATATAAAAAAATTAACCTAACCTAACGTGGGTTCATTCAAAGGGTTTTTTTTTAATTCATCGCGATATTAAGTTGATAGGTATTTGAAAATGATTTTATAGATATATCATTTACGAAATTTTACACCAAAATATGCAAAATCGGTTTATTATATATTATACGGTTTATTATTATACTTCCCCGCATTGGAGGAGTTTTGGGTTCGTAACCTAATATTTATTATTAACAATATTTTTTATATGTATGTTCGGAGAACACAATTACTAGATTTGTCCACTTCGGAATTATTATTTAATTAAAATAAATTATAGAAGTGAAAGTTATAGGTATATATGTTCCAAACTGAAACCTTAATAATAAAAAATATAGAGGTATCACATGAGAAGGACTACAGTTCTCTGGCATGTATATGTATGGAAGGCTTCTATTTGGAATATACACCTACTGGGTTATTTGGAAAACATTAATAACCTCGCAGGACTATATTCCTGCCATGATTATGAGTTGAAAATGTTCACGCAGCCATGACCTAAATATCAATAGTTATGGAGTTATGCAATATTAAAGTTTGCATTTTTTTTTCAATATTTCTGACTTATTTTTTTGCAAAACGTAGAACAATCATAACAGTAACTTATATCGATTACGAAAAATTGATCGTTTCAATAAAAGTTAAATAAAATAATAAAAACCCTAAAAAATTCCAATTGGAATTGGAAGGTTTTTATAATTTTATTTGACTTGTATTGAAGTGAATGAATTTTTCATATTAAATATATGTTACTATACTGATATTGATATTATGGCATGGTTGTTTCAACATTTTCGACTCAAGGCAGGAATATAGTCCTGCGAGGTTATTAATATTATGTGTGGATGTTTTTACGATGGAATTGGTGAAAGTCGCATTGTGTTGAGTGATCACTTACGCCAGCTCATTTGTAGGTAAGCTACTTAGCTCACAGATTGTTAGCCCTGGAGCATATAAAAATCTTCTTAACGTTATCTTAATTAAATATTTATTACATTTTATTTGATTACATTTTTTAATTACTACTTACTATATTTTTTATTACTTTCTATTTGATTTATCTAATTTGTTTTGAACATGTTTCCGTCCGGTTGATAAGATCGATACTCGCAAGGCTTCCCTGCAGTCTTAAATTTGTCGAGCGTGGAGCGCGTTTGGCATTTTTAATCCTCTAATAAAATATTTGGGAATGATTGAAATTCAAAGTATGTGTTGGTACAAATTTCGGAATAAAGATACCATTATACGGGGTAAAAATGAAACGCTTTTTGTTATTCCGCGCACGTTCCCTACACCCCCAAAGCACCACCTAGCGAAAACGGGGGCAGGCTCAAGTTTAGGGAGGGCAGTAGAGGTAGTGAGTGCTGTCTTGTACGCGCAATCTTTAAAAAAATAGAAATTGTGAAAATTCGCTAATTTTTCAAAATTTAATTAATTAAAGTTAATTAATTTTTTATAACCATAAAATACCAAGAGTATTGATACACATTTTATAGTCACTGTTTGACCGCTACTATTCATGTGTTTCGTAGCTAGTAGCAAAAACTTCACTTCAAATATTCTTTACAATTTAGGAGGTAAATGACATCAAAAATTTTTTTCAATATTTCTGACTTATTTTTTAAAAAAACACCAGACTAACACGGAATATCGAAAAATCGTTTTCTTCAATAAGTCAATAAAAGTCAAATAAATGCTTAAAACTTTACATGGTTTTAATCGTTTTGTTTTGCTTAATATTCACCAAGTTATTGTAGTTATAACGTTTAACAGAAAATAAGTCGTAAATATTTAAAAAAAATGCAAACATTCTTGTCGCTCATCTTCATAACTGTCGACATTTCACCCAAAGTGTAAAGATTTTTTTTTATTCAAAATAAAGAATCTCCCCCGCAAAGTTTTATCTACTAGCTAAGTGACACTATACAGTGTCTCTTAGCTAGTAGAAAAATGAGATGTATCGATGAAAATTACATATTATTACATAAACTACATGTAAATTAATTGAATCCAATCAGATAATTCATCACACTTAATAATTATCTATCAAAAATATATACGGTTACCACCAGGTCTCAGAATATAATCCTGTTAGAAGTATCTTATTACACTTATTATATTACATTTATTTCCATGAAGAATTTTTAATCTTATTATAGTGCGACATCTATCATTTCCAATTGTAAGCTGTCATATTTTTATTTATGATGAATCCCGAAATTTATGTATTATTTTATTTGTTGTTAAACAACATTATAGTTATTTGTATATCAGTCTGAAAATGGCCGTGATAGGCGGTTACCGGCACGGTAAATAGGAAGAAAGTTAAAAAGTGTTTTAATTAAAACATTAAAATGGAATTCCACCACGAATTAACAGCTTCAAGATAATGAATTAAACCCTAGGATATCCAGCGTGCTGTACCGATCCCGAAGTTCCAAGTTCTTTAACATCCTTCAATCATTTTTCCATAGAAGTATCACAGAGACGAAACTATTTGTGTGGGAAACATGTATGGCAGTCTATATACGGTGTATTTTGTTGTAGGTATATGTTAAATAATCCGAAAGAATATCATATGTACATTAAAAAGAGTATTAAATTAAAGAATTATACTGCAATTGAAAAATATAGAGGTATGATTACCAGCGGCGACATCTATGTATACTATATAATAGAAATTACACATTTTCGTAATAGATACCTATAGCATAGTTCCTTCGAATATTTAAAATAAGACAGATAAAGAGCGTATGTAGGTATATACATCATTTGAAAATTTGATAATGCCTGGATGTTCTTACTGTGAAATTGCTGAACGTTGCATTGTGTAAAGTGATCTCTTAATCCAGCTAATACAGATAAAAAACTCTATGGCCACCCTATAAAGACTTCCGTACATGTTTTTCGTGTAAATAGCTTCGTATCTGTGACACTTATATAATTTATCTTAATAAATGATTATCCCTTTGTGGGTAATATCCAGTATTTGTGTTCAACATACATACTCGTATGTAGGTACATATAAAAATATTGTTATAAAATAAAAAAGTATTTATATTAAATATTTTTTATTATTGTTATTACGTAGACTTTTGTAAGATTATAATTTATAGAAATAAACTTTGTTTACACCACTTTATTATTGAAAAAAATCAACATATTTCAGAGCCCATGACCCCTTCGCCAGGATACAAATGTATACCAATATAATACTATAATGTATTAATTTTACCGTGTTTGAAGAAGTTTTTACAAGATCCTTCGAATAATAACAAATCAGATACTTATGACACATATATTTTCTTCAAAACCATTTTGAATAACACACCGCGCGCCTTTTACCTAGTCCTCGGATAAAAATGTCCTTAGGTTTTCACGGCCGTTCAGAATCTTCTGTGTATAGTTTTCTGGGATATTCTGCCGTATGTGTGTGACCTCTCTGGCCAACGTTTCGGATCCCATTGCAGGGTCCATCATCAGGGCTGATGTGATGAATGAGTGTTGAAGTGTAGGTTAAGTATTACCTTGCAATACCGTACCGAAGTCAGGGTGTCTCCAAGTTTGTGTTATATATGTTAAATACTGGATTGCAGTACCGTGTCGAAAGCAAGGTGTGTGTCTTCTTGTAGTGTTTTTATATATCTACTAACGGATGTCGGACTGTGCGGATCGTCTATTTGATTTATCCTGCAGCGCCGGATACCACGATGTTCTTAACTTAAGACCGTCATCCCTATTAATGTTTACCGGGTGCTTGTATATTTCGATTGCTTCTTTGACCAGGCGCGTGTGGTGACTTTTGGGCTTTCCTAAGATTTTTGGCTCAAATGAAAAATGGTGGCCCGTATCTAGAAAGTGCTCAGCCAATGCCGATTTTTCCGGGTGACCGAGTTTGCATGCTCTTTTATGCTCATCAACCCTCTTTGAAATCGTGCGTGCTGTTTGTCCCACATACACTTTGTCGCAATTTTGACAATCGAGCCTATAAACACCGTCGGTCTCAAGGGGATCCCGATCCTTCGCTGGTCTTAAGAGGTCCTTAACCTTGTTGTTTGTGCCGAACACTGTCTTAATATTCTGTTTCTTGAGCGCTTTGGCAATCCTGTCTGTTACATTATGGATATAAGGCAAGAAAGCAATCCCTTTGATCTCAGCTTCTGTGTTTTTCTCGGAGCTGTTAGAATTGGCTCTTATGATGTGCCGTATCTGCCGTCTTTGGTATCCATTGCTTTCTAGCGCGTCGCTCAGTGTACGAATCTCCTCCTGCAGATGTTCTTCTTGGCATATTCGTTTAGAAAGCAATGGATACCAAAGACGGCAGATACGGCACATCATAAGAGCCAATTCTAACAGCTCCGAGAAAAACACAGAAGCTGAGATCAAAGGGATTGCTTTCTTGCCTTATATCCATAATGTAACAGACAGGATTGCCAAAGCGCTCAAGAAACAGAATATTAAGACAGTGTTCGGCACAAACAACAAGGTTAAGGACCTCTTAAGACCAGCGAAGGATCGGGATCCCCTTGAGACCGACGGTGTTTATAGGCTCGATTGTCAAAATTGCGACAAAGTGTATGTGGGACAAACAGCACGCACGATTTCAAAGAGGGTTGATGAGCATAAAAGAGCATGCAAACTCGGTCACCCGGAAAAATCGGCATTGGCTGAGCACTTTCTAGATACGGGCCACCATTTTTCATTTGAGCCAAAAATCTTAGGAAAGCCCAAAAGTCACCACACGCGCCTGGTCAAAGAAGCAATCGAAATATACAAGCACCCGGTAAACATTAATAGGGATGACGGTCTTAAGTTAAGAACATCGTGGTATCCGGCGCTGCAGGATAAATCAAATAGACGATCCGCACAGTCCGACATCCGTTAGTAGATATATAAAAACACTACAAGAAGACACACACCTTGCTTTCGACACGGTACTGCAATCCAGTATTTAACATATATAACACAAACTTGGAGACACCCTGACTTCGGTACGGTATTGCAAGGTAATACTTAACCTACACTTCAACACTCACTCATCACATCAGCCCTGATGATGGACCCTGCAATGGGATCCGAAACGTTGGCCAGAGAGGTCACACACACACGGCAGAATATCCCAGAAAACTATACACAGAAGTAGTCCTCGGATAATTTATTATTTAAAGATATATTCCGTCCCGTGTTTTTCAGCTTGGAGACAAACTACTCAAGTAGAATTGTTAAAACAATTGCAAGTTTTGTAGGGAAATAAATAATACGACAAGAAAACAACATATTCCAGCTATTCAATTTTCGGCGTGATCCTTGAAAATGTGTACATTTTTATTCCACGCCGCCTGCCGCCTCCGCACGTTTTTTCGGGATTTCCAGGGATGATTGTGTATTCAGGTTGTCTGCCTCCCTTTTTGTGTTCCCGGAATCCCCCGGCCGTGATGTGGTTTTCATTACACCTCCGTAGATAGATACACAACATACGGGAAGTATCGAAGTTCGCACCGATGAAGATGTGTCGGGAGATGAATCCATTCCCATCACTCTAATTAATTTATCTATTAAAATGATTGTAGGCAAAGGAAATATTTCGGATTCGTATCTCGGCGGCAACAAATGACATATATTTAATACAATTGATTAATTGTGGGGTATAAAAGCAAAGGCGGCAATTTAAAAAATTAAAAAAGGTTTGAATGCCGTCACCGAGGATTACTAATGTACTGAATTCTATATGTTATGTACCTATCCCTTCCAAAAACATGTTTCCTATAAAATCTCGAGTTCAGTACGTGATACATTAGTAATCCTTGATGACTGCATTAATTTTTTTTTGGATATTGCTGCCTTTGCTTCCAAGTTCGAGACCTGGTGAAAGCTCATACCAATCAGGACCTAACAAATAGTTTCGGGTAGACTAACTAACTAACACATCACACCGTTTTCTAGAGGGGTAGGCAGAGAGGATTGAATGCCGCATTCTGGCACACCACTTCATACATCTTCTCATACATGCTCCTCGGTTGTTGCAGCTTCTAACAGGGCCATACTCCAACGTCGCTTCTGCGGAAGCCCTCTATTTCTGATGCTTTCAAAACTCGCCTTGTAAATTTTCTTTACCATATTTTCTTCGCTCATCCGTTCTACGTGGCTAATTATGTCAGCGCTTCTTTCTTCATTCTATCTATTACGCTACAGCCAGCATTATATTCAGTTCTAATTTGTCCATTCTCCACTCTACGGTTCAAAGATTTTTCACTCATAAGTCTAAGCGGCCACAGGTCTATCGCATTCAGTCTACTTTCGTTATTTTTTTTTGATATTTCCAGACTTCGCTTGCTTACTAACAGAAAATAACTGTTTTTTTTCTCTCTCCCTTTAATTTATTTTAAAATATCGGAACGTTATTCGAGGGATTCTAATACGCAAAAATCGAATCGTCGAATAATACATTTTTCTTATATGATTATTTTTACTGAATTTCCATAAAGATAAAACAAATATGTCCTACTGCTCTGTTCTCCAGAGAGCGTCCTTTTCAAGATGAACCTTGTTGATTTGCCTTCCGCCTCATTGCACCGAGTCAGGCAGATAACAGGGAAGCACTAAATTGGTATTGATTCTGAATAATTCCCTGGAATTGGGGAGGTCCTTTGAGATTCCTTAGAACCCTGGTTTTTGATATCCCCCCTATTCCCTGTTCAGGAGGGGGGTCATGATAACATTACGCAGTACGGATACACGGTTCGTATTGCGTGTGAGATTGTAAGATGAATCTTTAAGCAGGGATTCAACCCTCGCAAAATTATGGTTTCGTTAAACCGGTCCGAATTGATGAGTGATACCGGACCGTGAATCTGAAATAATGGTTTCCATATAGAAGACAATTTAATTATTATGTTTCTATACGAACATGATTATTTACCAGGGTAAGACCATTTACATCACCTGAAGGATAGAAAACTGTTTCTCCTTCCTCTCAAATAGCGATGCTCTCTTCTTCAGGACAATGGATCTACCGAAGAGGATAGCATCGCTCCCGAAATATATTGGATTTTTATAACAAAATATAAGCATAAAAAAAAGTGTCAATTGTTTTCAAGATATACAGGGTGTACCAGAGCTAGCAGCAGAAACTTGACCGGTAGATTCCTGCTTATGTTATGAGTCTAAAATGTACAAACAACCATGATAGGGATTATTGGGGAGGTATGCAATATCAAAATTTGCATTTTTTTTCAATATTTCTGACTTATATTTTGCAAAAAGTTGAGCTATCATTGCAGTAGTAACTTATGTCGATTATGAAAAATTCATTTTTCATAATCGTATAATGAACATCAAAATATATTTATTTATTTATATTATTTTGCTCTCAATAATCTAATGTCGATGAATTTCAAGTTTATTACATAATAATGTTGTAACTGCCATATCAGTTTGATAAGTAAAATAAAAAATATTGATTTGTAGAGTGTGTAGTACATTTTTAAATTCTCAATCAAAATGAAATGTGCTCACTTAAGTTAAAATTTCATTTCTATTAACAAAAATCCCTAGAGGCTGATCAAAGAGATTTTTAATGGATTTGCAATAAAATCCCGTACGTGTGTGAGATTTAAAATAATAATCCCCACATTTTTTAAATATAAAGCGGTATTCCATTGAAATTTAATCAAAAATGTAGAAGCTTTTTTCTGGAAATGCTTGATACAAAAGTAAAAACAATTAGCAGGCATGTTTTTGGTATATTTTTAAAATATTTCAGTTTTCACCTTTAGCTTTCAATATATTTTTGAACATATGTCATAAATATTTTATATTTAACAATATAATAATATAATAGATGATAGGATCGTACATTTAATTTTTTTCTGGTTTTCGCGGATGACGTTCTAAAGTTTCCTTTAGAAATCTCAGCAAGTCAAATTTGACATTATCCTTGCGTGTCTCGTGTTATAATTTATATACAAAGTTTTTTAGTTTTTGCTAAAAATCACTCATTTCCATTAAGGCAATGTGAGCGAAATGCACCACTTTTTTTCACAGATTCTCTTGAATTTTGTATCATATTTTTGTATTGAAAGGTATCTAATTAAAATTTATCCATTAGGTTCCATATATTTTTAATACATAAATCTTCCTAAAATGTTACAATCTATATTGTCTAATCAATTTATAAATTACCAAACCATCGATGTTTTAGAAATGAAGATAATTGGTCCACTTTGTGGGCTTTATATGACTATATGGATTTGTGACATGTTTTTTTTCTCAATAATATTATAAAGTAAACGATTATCTTTAATTTATCAAAATTGTTGAAAAATCTGTCGGTAAATTTAGTTGCGATCTATGTTTTAAAAAAACACTTTTTGAAATATATTTTATTCGTCTTATTTTTTTCAACCCTTTTAACATAGTTGTCAACTTTATTACTTATCAGTAAATATTAAAAAAAAATAGATATTGTTCTTTTAAAATACGTATGTTATGCCTTCGTGTCACGAGTGTAACACCAGCTGCTTGGTAGACTTATATATTTGGTCACACGTGTGTCATGCGCAAAGAATGAGTGAATCCGACATATTTTTCTACGCATTACTACTACTTATTTAAATCTTTGACCATGGTGCAAGAAACCTTTAGATTAGAAGCTTTTTCAATTAGTTGACAAAAGTGTTGACTTTCTTGGAAGTTTCCCTTTTGATACTTAAGTTCTTTATAAACTCTCTCCCTAAAATTTCTAATAGGGTTCAAGTTTAATGAGCTTCCGAGTAAGTCCGATAGTAATTGTCCTTTTAAAGAGTTACGGATCATTTTATATCGATAGTAGATATTTTGTATAATTATGAAGACGTCCCTATAAAAAGTGTCTATATAGTACATTAGGTCACAAAAGCGATATTATTTTTAAAAAAGGTCTATATAACAGTATGCACCGTTTGCGATATTTAATTTTTCACGATTTCAACTCAATTTTGCCGAAATTCGACCTCGAAAGTTAGCTAGCATGTATGGGTGTACGTATATTCATCCGGTAGTAACAAATATTATATCGTATGCCGACAGTTCGACGTCACTGGGATTGCTTAACAATAGATACGAATGAACAAAGAAAACGTAAAATTAATGTCTATAACTGCCAAGTGAATATTAGAAAATAAATAAAACTGAAATTATGGTGTTTTTTCTCTCTCCTGTAAAATTTTGCTTTTGCATATAGACCCTTTTTTTTGTCGAAGAATAATGAACAATTTTTTTTTCAGAATTAAAATTCTTTGATGGAATTATAAAAAGAATAAATTGGTATCGTATAATAGATTTTTTAATTTCTTGAAATTAAACCGAATACGACACGCGTCGTTTCTGAGACGCGTTACGCGTATTCTGTATCGCTCGCCGATTTCAATGTTTGCGCAGGACAGTTGTCCTGTCGGATGACAATGTTTCACCTCGCGTGATCTGTAATCAGGCGCCGTTCCAGGCTGATTAGCGTCCAGCCGCCTCCTGTCAGCTCCCGTCGGAGTGATGCAAAGCGGCGCGGCGGATCGTTTGACACCGGACACCGGGCCGACCCCCGACCCTGGCGGGGGATGCGATGATGATGGTCGGCCGTCGCATTTGCAGAACGGCTGCGGAATTGAACTGTCAAAGGAAATGCTCGTATCACGCCAGATGTACAATACGTAATATGTTTTTTCAGGGGTGTAGAACTTTTAAATTAAATAAAAATAATGGTATTTATAGGAAAGAGAATTTTATGAAATTAATGTTTATAATTTACTACCTGTAACCCGTCAAACGTGACGTACTTTTACATGTCGGTTCCTAACGATTAAGTGTGCCAAATTTGGGTAAGACCTGTCAAACTGTGTAGTTATATTTGTATATAACATGTTTGTTTGTTTGTATATTTGTTATTTAGTTGTAAAAAGAACACATTTTTACATCTAGTAATTAAAACATAAATTAACATAGCAAAATAAACATAAATATTCCAAAAATATATCAATATAAATAATCATAAATAGAAACACATTTTCAGATCTGGCACAAAATAAAGAAATTTAAAAAAGAAAAAAACAAAAAGAAAAGAAACAACTTAACACGCTCATACATCAAACTTCTTCACATATTTTGCACTTAACCTACGAAAAGTAAAGAGACTTTTTAATTCCTTCACATTTGCTGGCAGTTCATTGAACAATTTACCTTTATAGTACAAACTATTTTGTGTTCCTGCCAGTTTTATTTGTGGAAGCCTAAAATCCCTCGTAGGATAAGTGTGGAAATATTTCATATATATATATATATATA
This sequence comes from Agrypnia vestita, assembly GCA_016648135.1. Lineage (NCBI taxonomy): Eukaryota > Metazoa > Arthropoda > Insecta > Trichoptera > Phryganeidae > Agrypnia > Agrypnia vestita. The sequence continues at coordinate 3,794 of JADDOH010005179.1, read as the reverse complement.
TATATATTATATACATGTATCGTGTGGAGAGGGTGGGAAAAAATATAAATATATATTTTTTAAAGTTCGAACGTTACAGGAGGTTACGGACATGCAGACAGACAACGAAATTATCATTATTATATTATAATATATGGGGTGTCGAAAATCGTGGTATTGTTATCATATTTAAACACTAACTGGTTTAATTAAACACTAACCGCTTTTGCCCACTTTTATTCATGCACTTTATTCTCTTCGTTTGTTAAAGCTTTGCAGCTTTTATAAGTTATAAAATTTAACCGGGTTTATTCTGACAATCATGCTTTGCCCGCTTTTATACAACATTGTACACTTCGTAAATTTTGACGTGATGACATTTGACATAGATGTCTTATTCTCATAGAAACTTTACGCGTACGCAAATAAGTATATCATATTTTGTCTTAGATTACCGTACCTATGTTGTTAACCTGAGAATAGGGGAGTAGGTTTATAACTTTTTTCACTTATAACTTTAAATATTTAAGATTTACTACGCAAATACTTTCATTTATCTTACTTTGAAAAAGTATTTACTACATGAACCGATAAGTGGGAAATGAAATATGGAAGAGTATTAGGAAAGGGATGTGACTTGGCTCTTCATATCTGGTCGATAAAAATAGAAAGCTACGTTTCGAATTGAATTTCGCTCAGGCGGCGAGCCGGCATCGTAAGGTTTAGCTTGCACTTACACAGATGCCATCCTGTGTCCTCATCAAAATTGCATTTTATCTCAGAGAGCCTGTGACCGACCACCTATCCCAAACACCGCATCCGTATTTATTTACTTTATTGTTTGTTTTATTGGATGTTTATTTAGGAATATAGGTAGCCGGTATTCGCAGTCAAAACAAAATAAATATATTATCAATTAAGATAAATTAAAGAAGGCTCACAGAGACGAAGCTATTTATATGAGAAACGTGTATAGAAGTCTTTTTAAAGTGGCCCGGGGCTTATGACCTTATGAGCTATATATACAGGGTTACTCGGAAAACGTTAATAACGTCGCAGGATTATATTCCTGCTTTAATTATGAGTCGTAAATGTTTTAGCAACCCTGCCCCATCTAAGTTTGCATTTTTTTTTTCAATATTTCTGACTTATTTTTCGTAAAACGTTGGACTATTATTACAGTAACTTATATCAAATTAATATGAAAAATTCATTCCCTTTAATACAAGTCAAATATAAAATATAGACCTTCCAATTCTGCAGGATTTTATTCATTTTATTTAACTTTTATTGAAACGAATTAATTTTTCGTAATCGATGTACACAAGTTACTGTAATAATAGTTCAACGTTTTGTGAAAAATTAGTCAAAACTACCGAGAGAAATAATTCTAACTTTGATTTTATATAACTCCATAACTATTGAGTAATGGAATTATACATGTCATGGTACGTATATGGTCATGGCTGCATGAAAATTTTCGACTTATAATCAAGGCACGAATATAGTCTTGCGAGGTTATCAATGTTTTCCAAATAACATTTAAATAATTACATATTTTATCAACCATTTTTTTCAATATTGAAAAGTTTTTTTGATTATGCCGAAAAGTTATATGTGCTCTTTTTACTACGCTTGTTAAAAAAACAAATTATTTTTAGTATAAATCACTCCCGAACAGACATACATACAAAGAGAGCGCTTAAACTTTTTTGTACGTCCGAAATGTTCCTACAATGGTATGAGTCTTGTCTCCGTGCCAAATACGGTTTCTGATAATCACATTAGTAAAATTGTATTGAAGATAATATACATTTTAAATCACAAATATGTTCTTACACACATTTATGAAAAATATCAGTCTTTTTTAAATAAAAAGTTGAAGCTAAAATGTTTTAGTGAAAATAGAATTTCATTTTCCATCACTTCAAATACACGCGTATTTAATTATGTAACCTTTTTACACATAAATATGTTAAGCAACGATCACAAAAAATGATTGCTTTTGAAAAGGCCGGTTTTGCTTTTCGAAAGCAACAACAAAGGTTTAATTTTTATAATGGAAAATAATTCTTTGCTTAACAGATTATTTTTTAAATTAGCATTTTATTTGTCGCCTTTTGCGTAGGTTGGCGGATTCATTATTTCGTACGCGTAGACGTATTTGCCGGAGTTAATTTTCTGTAAATTAATTTTTGTTTGTCCATAATAAATTGCCTATAAATTTCTTTGAGAAAAAAAAATCTCCTGGGTAGCCCGGACATTATCTCTTGAATATTAGCGTTATGCCGTTCAGTTTGTTGTTTGGCTGCGAAGAAAAAAAAATTCAAAAGTTATCGCATTAAAGGGATAATTTATTTATGAAGCTTTTTACTTCTCGCTGTGGAATTCGTTCTTTTTCTAACTTTGCCCGGCCGGGTACGTTTCCCAGCGGACACGTTCAATTAAAGCTTTGGCGGTCAAACACGCGACTGAATGCTTCTGAAAGTGTAAAGGTTGATTTGAGCTGTCCTCGCAGACACGGGCTGCTGCCGCACCGTGCCGCCAGCGTGACGTCGCGCGTCGTCTGTATAAATGCACTTATATGTACGAGGGCGGTCCAATAAGTACCTAGCCTACACAAGAAAAACGAAAATTTTGGAAAAGTGGCAATTTATTTCTCAACATAATCTCCTTTTAGCTCGATACACTTGATCCAGCGAAGCTCCAATTTCTTTAACCCGTCTAAAAAATACGTTTTCTCGAGGTCTGCAAAGTAGGCCTCCGTGGCGGTGATGACCTCCTCATTCGACTCAAATTTCTGCCCGGCGAGTGACTTTTTCAAGTTGGGAAACAAAAAGAAGTCGCACGGGGCCAAATCTGGAGAATACGGTGGATTGGGCAGCAGTTCGTAGCCCAATTCGACCAATTTGGCCGTGGCGAGGGCGGAGGTGTGAGCCGGTGCGTTGTCATGGTGGAAGAGCACTTTTTTCTTCGCCAAATGTGGCGGTTTTTTCTGCAATTCGGCGTCGAATTGGCCCAATAATTCGGCATAGTACAGCCCTGTGATTGTTTTGCCTTTCTCTAGGTAGTCGAAGTAGATCACACCTTTTGAATCTCAGAAAACGGTGGCCATCACCTTTCCGGCCGATAGGACAGTCTTCGCCTTCTTCGGAGCACGTTCACCGGGTGAAGTCCACTTTTTCGACTGCTCCTTGGTCTCTGGTGTGTACCAGTGGATCCATGTTTCGTCGACGGTCACGAAACGACGTAGAAACTCCTTCGGATTGCGCTTAAACAGCGTCAAACACTGCTCTGAAGTAGTCTCACGGTTTCGCTTGTTGTCCGGAGTGAGCAAACGCGGCAGCCATCGCGCCGACAGTTTTCTCATGCCCAAAATTTCAGGATATGACCCACGCGGCCTTTTGAGATGCCTACTGTCTCAGCTATCTCGCGCACCTTCAATCGGCGGTCTGCTAATATGAGATCGTGGATTTTTGTTATGTTATCCTCCGTGGTAGCCGTTTTCGGGAAACCTGGGCGTGGCTCATCAAAAACCGATGTGCGACCACGTTGAAACTCATTAAACTCATTAAACAGTCGCCATCGAAGGAGAAGAGTCACCATACACAGCATCCAAGCGCTCATGATTTCACTGCGTGATTTCTTTTCCAAAAACAAGAATCGAATCACCGACCGATATTGCTCTTTTTCCATTTTTCTAAAATCCGCGGACACGCCCACTTCCACACGCGGTCAAAACAAAAATACGAATCCAATTCGACTGAAATTTTTACAGTAGTCGTCTACGAGAGTGTACTAAACGATAGTAAATT
>JADDOH010005178.1:0-21096 GCA_016648135.1 Agrypnia vestita | reverse complement strand
ATTATATTAATATAATTAATATATATATAATTTTTTTATCATATATATACATTATTATTTGCAAGAAACATTTTAAAAATATTTTTTTTTTGTATATATAATTTTGGACCCGAATCCGCCGGGTTTCCAAAATATTGGACCCGGACCCGGCGGGTTTCAAAACCCCGGGTTTTCAGAAGTCTTAAATTGGGCCTCCTGGCCTGGTGAAGCGTAAAAAAATAATTAAAAAAAATCATGTTCAGAAATAGGGCAATGAGAAACAGTTTGCGTATTATTCAATGTGTACGTACGTACGTCAATGCGTAGATTCGACCGTATAATAAAAGAAACATGGTGATGCATGTAAAACGAAATATTTAAGTGACATGTAATTATATTAATATTAACTCAGCACACCGAAGAAAATTAATATTTTTAAGGGAATTCTAACTCGTATTTTGACCTTGCGACGCACACACAAAGATTATTTTTTAATAAACCTTTCCCCAAAACACAACGTAGTTGAAATCTCGACGTAATTAAAATTATTATAACTTTTTAACACATTCATTTTAACTAGCACCCGCCTGACCAGTCAAAGTAGGCACTATAAGTTTTAGGACAACCTAATAAATAAAAAATGTCGATTCTTACGAATGTTGACATCCCTTCTATCTATTGTGAATAACTTAACTTTTGTTTACGTTTTAGAGCTTTCTGATTGGTTGAATTCTAATTAATTCTAAATCTGTCAAACTTAAATACGTCCCAATTGACGGCGTCACAATGTTAACAATTAGCTGTCAAGATCCAGATATTGCTTGAAGATCCAGACATCGTTATTTTCAGAATCGGACCGTATATATATTATTTTTAATTGATTTGATACAATTTGATTTAACTATAGATAAAATATATATATAGATATGATATATATAGATATATTTAAATAAAAAAATGTAATCAATTAAAAATGACATATATACGGTCCGATTCTGAAATATACCTTCATAATATGTATGCATTAAATTTAAGTTTGTAATGTACATATTTCGAATAAATAAATGAATTGAATTGAATTGATTTCTATTTTTTTTCCAAAATATACGTCTACAAAAAAGTCATGCTTCAATGTACTGCATTGCACGCGCCTGAGAAATAGTAATATTGCTTATTTCAGAATACGGCCGATTCTTTGTTCGAAATGTTGGACTGTTGGAAAGAAGACCAATTTTATGTCATTATTCAGTAACATTCTATATTTCCGTTATGTTTGTAGTTTTGTATTGGAAACACTGATATCAAATTGACAAATAGGGTACTGTGAAAATGCTGTTAATAAAATTAGTCCACACCTGATCTAATTGGGCTGAATTCGTATGCGAAGGTTAAGTGGAAGGGAAAGTGGAAGCGTACTAACTACGTATAGGTCTTTTCATATAAGCTTGAAATTGAGTTAGTGTGGGTACAGTGCGTAATCCTCGCATTGTTTCGTTCAACTAGACTGCTTCAGAAAGATCATTGAGTCTCTTGTCTATGATATTATCTTCAACCACATTAAACACAAAATTGCCCCACTCCAACATGCCTTCTTCTCACGTCGTTCGGTGACCTCGAATTTTCTGATATATTCGCAGTTTATTAGACATGCCCTAGACAACCAACTGCAAGTGGATTCTGTCCACACTGACTTTGCCTGTGGACTGATAAAACAAATCAATCCCTTCTGGTAATTCTCAATTTGGCATTTGTGGACTTCTACTAAAATGACTCAAAACTTACATCACAGAAATAATCCACATAGTAGCCGTAAGTGGCCACAAAAGCACTCCATTCTACACTACCTCTGGCATAAGTCAGGGATCTCACTTTGGACCCCTTCTTTTTCTTAATATTTATTTATTAACGACATATATAAATATTCAGAAATATTACTTTTCGCCAATGACCACAAAATCTTTAAATTCATATCCACCACTTATGACTGCCATCTTCTCCAAGATGACCTCAATTCCCTTCAACAATGGTGCACTCAAAACGATCTTTACTTCAATATCGACAAGTGCAACTCAATATCCTTCACAAAAAAACATATACCCATATCATTTTTGTACAGCATTAGCGGGACAACACTAAATTCCTTACCATTTATTAAAGACTTGGGAATCATCTTTGACCAATTTCTCAAATTTAACCACTATGTAGACGATATCGCAAAACTCAATTCAATTCAGTTCAATTCAATTCAATTTATTTAATAATATGTACATTACAAACTAAGTGTTCAAGGCATACATATTATGGAAGTATATATCAAAATAAAAATATTTGATAAATTAAGAATAACATAAAATCTGGTCAAAGGTGTAGGAGAATCCCGTTTCGGAAAACCCCCTCAGACACATGGAATATATCAATACCCAAAGCGATTTTGTTCAGCATAGCCGTGGCTCTTCCAACAGGCATAACCATCGGCAGGTTGGTCCTGTATATTGGAATGTGAAACAATCTATGCTGACAATGTCTAATGTAATTAACATACAAACCAATGCTCCGCATAATTTCAGGATTATCGATCATACCGCGCAACAAGCTTCCAAAACTCTTGGTTTTGTTCTCAGAATAATGAAAGAATTTTCTGATACTTCAGTGTCAATTACTATGTACAAATCCCTAATTAGAAGTTTATTAGAATTCTCATCAACGATCTGGTCACCCAATTACGATATCCACAATAATAGAGTAGAAAAATCTAAAAAAAAAATCCTTAAATCTTTGACATATCGACAAGGTCTAAGCGATTCACTTGATACACACAACAAGAGACTCAAAAATTTTCACCTAATCTCCTTAAACAAAAGATACTATCACAAATATACATTAACATCCCTGTCCGATCAATGAGGTCTTCAAGCTTTTTTCATTCTAAATTTTACAACACAAATCTAGGCTATTTCTCTCCTCTACCTAGAATGATCAATCACTATAACGAGATATATCGTCCAGATAGGCAAACTTGATATATTCTTTATGACACAGGCTCAGTTCAAAAGCGAAATATTGATAACCTTGGTTGATGGTCCCTCAAATGTGTAATACATGCTCGTCATAGACACATGATGTTGACCTTAGAACCTATCAATTTAGAAATTATTCCTTAAATTTATTCAGTTTGAAGATGTGTAGTCTTTATATTATACTTAATATTATTTAGAATTTATTTATCTTTAAGACACTTTATATTATTAATTTATTTATTTTTTATAATTAATTGTGTATTTTGCAAAAACTTACATTTATTGATTTGCGATATATATTTATGTAAAATAATTGTACCTATGTAAAAAAAATTATTGAACTATTTATCGATTAGTGATATTTTTTTTTCTGAATATTATTTACAATTCATTCTATCATTAAAACATTATTTATTTCTGTTTATCATAAAAAGTGTATTGTCTAAAAATTTATTAACCTGGAACTTACTCCTAAAATTGTATTTAGTGATTTGTGTTATATTATATCTGAATATTATTCTCAATTTATTCAATCATTTATTATTTATATTATTAATTATTAATTAACTCTAAAAAATGTATTGTGTAACTATATCATATTCAATTCATTATTATTATGACAAAGATTCTTGATATTCTTAAGCCATGTATTCACTAGGGGACAAATTGTCCCTCAACATCATGCGCGGCATAGAGTCTATGTGAAGTTGCAACGTCGCGCATTGTTCCGCGACATCGCGCACATCATAGGCGGCATACGTGCCGCGGCAACGTTGCCATGCGCACGGTTCCCGAGCGAGCGCACCGCACGTGGTATGTTTATAAGTGAAGTGCGCTGTAACTGTATACCACTCAACATGACATTAGTGTGGGGAAACGAGATTGTTATTCAACTGATCGAGCTCTAATTGAGCTGTAATTGCAAGTCTGATGTGAGGGCCAACAGCGTTCCGTAATATTGTGTCTTGCTTGGCTATGGAAGGCCCTATTATTTATAATAAATTTTCAAAATCAGTTGTTGTCATTCGAGTGAAATTGACAAAAGATCCATCAGGCATTCGAAGATCGCGTAGAATATCCATCCTTCTTTCTCTTTGCAGTAAATAATTTCGCATCCACCACCTTTTTCACCTCTTGCGTTTCGATAAACTCGTTAGAATAAATAGATGCGCAGCATTAATCATCATAACCTCATCGGGCGACAATTCCGCAACAAGTGATATGTGAGTCCCGGTGTGTACACGTCAAATGACCGCGTCATTGTCCCCGAAACACGAGCATAGATGTTGATGCGACATGCCGCGCGGAATGTTGCACTATTTATCCCCTAGTGAATACACAAACACTTATGTATATCATCAATGATGAAAAATAATGTTTCTGCTGATTGGAATAAAAAAACACTTTTAAGATATCAAATCAAATAATATGGCACATAAATATTTTTTCAGTGGCTTATTTATATGAACTAGTTTTAGAAAACTCTTGACTCAAAAGCTCTTTTCGTTATTAATTTTCTTTGATTTAATTTGTATCATTATATTGTATACTTCAATTGCAGGCAGATATGAAACTCTCTTGGACGACTCGGTGCTGGCACTCCACACCATAAACGCTTCGCACATATCTTTTCCTCGGGATACGAGGACTTCAGGTACGGCAGCGAAGCTCAAAAAGTATTATGGTCCTCTAGATCTTGAGTTGGTGCGGAACTTGTACAATATTTACATAGCAGATTTTAAATTATTTAATTATAATTTGGAGGATATTTTGGGTTTTGACTTAGGTTAATATCACTTGACATATTCACATTCTTCAAAATTTTACAAATCAATTGCCATGACGTTTTCATTCCTTTTTCACACTTTCCTTTTTTAATTAATATATATTATTTTTCTTAACTTTCCTAATATATTTTTTTATGTACAATGTACATTATGGGTATAGGACTAGAAACCAATTTTTACAATTCTTTCCACTCCATATTTACACATTCGGTACTAAAACCATACATACGATTTAAGATGTGTATTTTCCTTTTATATAGCTAATCTTTTAATTTGCTATTTTTTATTAATTCTATTATGTTTTGAATTCTAAACCAAAATTGGAGTAACATTCCTTAATTTTCCAATACTATGTTAGCTTATCTGTTGTGCTTTGTATATGTATTTATCTATTTTCATAAATCATTTCATTTTGACTTGCTGTGCGAAAATGTGATGACATTCCTTTATTGGGTGAATAACATTAATTCTTTTTAAAATTTATTAATATTATATAGTTTTTATTTTTAACCCTGTGATTTTAATGACAACTTTACTTGTGTAAATTTTTTTTTATAAATGAATTATCTATTATTTTTAACATTCCTCTCTTACATAAATTTTCTGTTTTTTGCTTCTTCAATTTCTTTGGAAGTGTTTATGTGTTCCTTGGATTTTTATGGTGTGTAAGGATGACATAATTACCTTTCAAACATATTTTTAGTCACCAAGTACTTTATAAACTATTGACTGAAATATTTGACGCATGCAGTTATTTGTTTTAAAGCTGTCACTGGACTAATTTTTTTTTGTGTTGCCCCAATTTACCTTTAGAAAAAAATTTACAAAAAATTATATATAATTTAGATAAATACATTTTATGAAAGATGATACTTAATTTTTTTATTTGGTATATTCGTGAGAAAAAGAGGATTTATAATAATATTCACAATATTTCTTCAACAAATTGTAATAAGAAATTTAGTGCTGAATTATTATTACACACAAGAAATAGTTTTGGAGATAAATTGTATGACATCAATTATACTTGTCAGATATCAAATACTACATAGTAAAATTTGTAATTGTGTCTCAGATTGCTTATTGTTGAAAAATTATAGGTTTTGTTTTTAACATTACTGGAAAAATGATTGTCAATAAATAAAGAATAAATGGATAATAAAATCCAAATTTATATTTACATATATTTGTGCTTAGTATGTTTAAAATTACTCTGACAGATTTAAATTATAAAAAAAATTATTTATTGTATTATTTACTTCTAATACTTATATTATTCTATTTTATATCTTTATATACTCTTTTATACTCTTATATATATTATATAAATCTACTTATATTATTTTATTAATTACACCTACATGTTTCGGAAATACCTTTCCATCATCAGGGTGTTATATATTAATAAAATACTTACGATAGAAAGGTATTTCCGAAACATGTAGATGTAATTAATCAAATAATATAGGTAGATTTATACAAATAATACAATAAATATTTTTAAAAATGTCAATCTACAATGTTGCTTGAATTTACAATTATTTTTACATACATTTACAATTGAAAAAAGATTTAAATTATGTTTAAAATAAGTCACTCCAAACAAACAATGTTGCTGATTTGTAATATGTATTTGTTTCTTACTACATACTAAATATGCCACTATCTTTTTACAATGCACCATTGTTGGTTTTCAATAGGATATGTGTAAAACTGTTTGATTTCCAGTTCCTACTTCCAATTAAATTTTTTGCATTCTATTTTCCGTCTATTATCCAGCGGTAATTAATTGCATCTTTGCTTAGATCATATTCACTTACATAAAAGTAATTTTGACTTATAACAGTTATGATGACAAATATATTGTTCTCTATAAATAAACCTTGATTAATTTATTTGCACACTAAAAATGAATAATCTGCACTATGAAATACATAATTAACCCCCCCTGGGCCGCGGACGCACATATCCGACAGGCACAAAATAATTTATTTATCGACGGCCGCGTATCGAATTTGAAAAACGTAATTTTTTCCCAATAGAGAAATCCTGTTGTGACCTGTCGTTCCATTTTCAACTCAAAAACATCACCGATTATATTTTAAATCAACAATCAAAACGGAAGTTTTTCTGCCGTCAAAATCGTATAGAGAAGTTGTAGATGTCGCCCCGATCGCGTGTTGTGCAATCGAAATTCAAATATTCCATCGTCAAGGTCACGCGCAATGTGCGCGGGAAATACGATTTATTTTTTCGATTTTCGATTTATTTGTACACGTATATACAAATATATACGATATGTTTTGCGATATTTGTCAGTTTTTGTTGGTTTATGATTCAATTGAATACTAATAGTGATTTATTAACAAAAATACACGCAATTTTGTTGCGTTTATTTGAAATATGTGTGTGTGTGAAAGTGTATCATATTTATGTGTTATGAGTGCGATGTCCCGTCGTGTGCCGTGCCGTGCAACAAAATATATCACACAGAAGAAGATTATTATTATTAATAGTAGTGTTGTCTCTAAAAACAAATAAAAAAAATATTATTATTTTTCAGAAAATGTTGCGTTGGCAACATTATGGAAATTCAAAAAAAGATTATTTTTTTTACTTAAATGATAAAAAAATCATTGCGTTTCGACACTTACGATAAAATAATATGAATGTGTGTGTTTTTTTTTTAATATACGCATGTTTTCATGGTTTTTTCGTAAAAAGAAAAATCACAAAAAATTCAGAAAATTTACGGCCCACAACAAGTTAAATTACTGATAGCAACATTGCATTGGTATTCTGCGACATTAGCCTCTTCGGGCCCATTGTATCATATATGATACTCGGATTTTATGTTCAAAATATATTTACTGGTTATGTTGTCTAACACAAGCTCAGGGTATCTAGTTAAATAAGAAACAGTTTTATGGATAGTGCACATTTTGACCTTGACAAATAAATTTTAACTGAGCTATTGACAAGTGAACTGTATACATATATCCGAATAACATATCGCACTCCCGCAAATATAGAGTCATATCTGAAAAAAGTGCATTTTACAAGAAAGCGAAAAATGAAAAAAAATCACGTTTTTATTTTTTTTCTTTTTTCCTTTGGTCATTATTTTGAGTCTAATATATGGTTATATTCATAAAGAAACAAGCTTTTGTATGGTATGGAAGTCATTACATTGCCTTTTGAAAAATTTGAGTTGTGACTCTTTTTTATTTCACTTTAAGAGGTTTTTAAAATAAAATACTGTGAATTTTGAGTTATAACAAGGATTTTATTATTTCAATCCAGAATAATATAAGGAAATGACAAAATGTATAAAGATATTGAAGTATTTTAAGATTTAGTTTTTGAAAAAGTTTTCAAAAAATGGTGCGTAATGTCGTGGAGTATGATTGTGCTGCAGCAGGCTCATGGGATCTTCTTTTTTTTTCTCATTGAAAGGAATTTTAGCTTCATAGGCAAGGACAATAATGTTTTCTGGCAGCTGTTCAGGAAGTTTGCGGACTATTTTACTTCGGGAGAAACTGTCTTCTTGGTAGGAGTTTTTATAATACAGAATGTCGGGACTGTCCTTTCTCAGTTGTATTACTCGTGTTTCTGTTATTTTTATATTTAAACTAACACATAGAGACGAGGTCAGGTGTTTCAAGTATATGAAGTCTTTGTGCGACATCTCATGGACCTGGTAGGGCTGTCCCTTTTTCTTGGCATCTTTGATTATTTGTACATACTGGGCAGGGACATATATCAGACCCGACTTCAAGCTTCGTTTAATGCATCTCTCGATAAGAAAATGAACACAATCCCCTTCATTCTGGGTGTGTCCCTTTATCAAAAACTTATGTGTAATTGAATTTAAATTTTCAAATTTAAGAATAGCAAAAAGATACGCTGCTATTATATATTTATTTTTATTATGCCCACATAATACATTCGTATTTGATATAAGTTACTGTAATGATAGTCCAACGTTTTACAAAAAATAAGTCAGGAATATTGAAAAAAAATGCAAACTTTGATGTCGCATATCTCCTTAACTATTGATATTAGGTCATAATAGCTTGAACATTTTCGACTCGTAATCAAGGCAGGAATGTAGTCCTGCGAGGTCATTAATGTTTTACAAATAACCCTGTATATGTATCTATATGATATCTATTATGTATGTTCTGTTTTAACACCGCGTACATGTGGTGTTAAAACTTGCTTGAAATTTTCTCATATATGTAGCAAAAATTTTTTTATAAATATTTGTTTTGTGTTTCATTTAAATTTAAGTAATATTTTTGTAAACCAAAAATGGTGGATACTATTCAACAAATATTCTGTATTAAGATATTATTTTACAATTATTGCGAAATGAAAAATAATTTTGTAATAAATTGTCTTCCATTCTATTAATTTAAATGTAAAATCGGTTATTAATTAGTATACATATTGGTGCTGTAATGTATAGGTACTTAAAAAGGTTAATTATTAAAGAAATGGTCTAACCATTGTAATTTAGCTAGTCGTAATAAAATTATGGTTAACCAATAGACGATTTTATCATGGTGTATATATTACCAGAAGCTTATCAAGCTTGACTTAAATTAACATAAATTTTTATTTTCAAATTAATTTTATACAAACGAACTTACTGATGGCTTGTATAAATAAATCTTTAAAATTCACATGAAAATTATTCACATTTAAAAATCTTTAGGATCATTTTACTATGGTTATAATGTGCTGGATGTATGTAAAATATTTTTTTATAATATCTGTCATTTTTTTGTAATGTCTATTATTGTTTCCTGTAATGTCTACCTACTATTGTCTTCTTTACATATTACCATTTAATCTCCTGCCTAAAATCTATTACTATTTTCTGTAATATATATAATGTAAATAATTAGTTAGTATAAGAGTCATTTCTACTCTCAGTCTACTTTGTATCTATAACTATTTATTTATATTATAAGTTTTTCTGCCATTCTCTAACACCTGATTTATACACTCTTGATTATTTGATTTGAAATCAATCCATACAGCCAGATTTATAAACAACTATGTTTTATCTCCGCAAATGTATAATCTACTCGAATTTTTTAAATTTTACATAAAATTTTGATTTATTGCAATAATATTATCCAAGCATAATTACACTCTGTGTGAAATAAAAATTTATTAAACAAAACATGTTTATACAAGAATTTAAAAAAATATTCAAGCTGAATAATCAATTCTCTTTGTGTTCAAAGTAAATAATGTTAGCTAATAATAATTTGCCTGTTAGTTAACTGTGTGTGCCATCCTTGATTATATTTTTTAAATTTATTTTTATGAATTACTGATATCATGTTACTTTATATAATATCACTTTCAGTAAATTATTGTACAATCAAACGGATGTGAATAATCCCGAATAATAATTTGTGCATCCGTTGGTTATTGTTATTATCAAATGTTGATTATGTATACCCTTGTTGTGTATCCTTGCCATAAGTATCGGTAATAAATAAACCAGTTTCACAAGCTCCCTGGAGCATGTTTCACATTTAGAGAAAGTCCAGTAGAGAAAGCGCAGCTTGCCGCCAATGTAATTTCAACTTCTCCACTAGCTTTTTTATGGACGCCACTAATTATTTGAAATTATTTTATTGATTTCATACTTGCCACAATAAATAAATTGCCATTGCCTAAAAAACTAATATTTAACAAATTTCTCTAAACTTATACTTGCCCTGCTTGATATAAAATAGTCATAATTATGTTGTGGTGCTCATACACGGAAGAGATGTTGATCTTTCGTCAAGAAAATTTGGTGGTAAAGGTCTCGGTTAACTCTGCACTGTCCTTTAGGTGAGTTTTGAGTCTCGTCAATTTACATGCCCCGTTAAGACTTAACTGAGCGAGGTATGTAATAGGGTTATAGAATTAATAGTAGTGATGCAACGAATACTACTTTCACGAACATCAATCCTACCATTCGTCGAATACGAATACTTCAACAGGGTTATAAATAATACACTTTTTTTACTAAGTGATTTAATAATTAAAATTTACCACTGGCAAATTTATGTTTAAAAAGCACAACATTTCTTTTATTCATTTGTACATTCCAGCGGTTGGAAATAAATATCACTTTATTCACGCTTACGAGAGATCATGTTATAAGATTTATTTCGAAATTTGTTTATAAGAGTTAACATTTTTACACGCAACATAAATGAAATGGAACATGGAAATGTGCACAGCCAAACCGTAATTTGCGTTGCGTTCAGTTATAAATAGTTTGTTTTTAATATTCGTGATGATATTCGGCGAATACGAATATTTGGTAAATATCTACTATTTGGCGAATACGAATATTCGTATTCGTATTCGTTGCATCACTAATTAATAGGGAAGAGGAGAAATATGGGAGCTTAATAAGGACAAATGTAGCTTAAAGTACGTAATATTATATATAACTATTTATTGGTTTACTAAGGTACACAAATGGTCAGTAATTTTGTATATTAATTCTGATGTGAGTGATGATGAGTGTTCTAATAATGAGTGTCTAGGAGGATTTACTAGCGTTGTTGCCTTTTTAATGATAGTGCATTCTCATCGACATTCAATCAATTCTGATCCAGTTTTGAGAAAAACTCCCGAAAGATAATACAATTATTTTGGGTATTTTTGAACAAAAACATAAATTTAGGGTTATAAAAGCAAAGGCAGCAATATCCCACTTAGGTGTTTCTGAGATAAATACAAAAAGCCTAACTACTCAAGGACATTTCTCTGGAATCTATGAAACCAACATCTTATTTGAAATAAGTTTTAAAACAATTGCCACTTCAATTTTCCTTTTATATATGTGTATAAATAAATATTTAACTTTTAAATATGGACATTGCTGTGTTAGCCACCAAATAGTGGACATTTCTGATTTTGCTATTTACATAATTGGATGTTGCTATTTTTACTATGATGTTTTAGTCTAAAATCGACATCAGCTGTCACTTTAGTACGAAGTGGCCATTTTGTCACGTGATACATGCTTGGAGATTGATTGGTTGAAGTGGATATTGCCGCCTTTGCTTTTAATAGTGATTTGGAAACATGATTTTGGAATCTATATTTCCTATAAAATCTTAATTCAGTACATTCTAAATTGGTAATCCTCGGTGACCGCATTGAAAACATTAATTTTTTTTGGATATTGGTACCTTTGCTTTTATACTCCTCAATTTCAATAATTGATCGATTTTGGGTATTTGAAGAGTACTTGTCACATCAATATTTTTGTTATTTTCAAACTAATCTAAACACTTGTGCTATGAAAAAAAGACTCACTTGGTAGTCTTTTGAGTCAAAATTTAAACCTCTTTCCACTAGACCACTAGGCGAGTGTCTTAGCATGTCCAAGCCACACAAGTATAAGATATTTGAAATAAGATGATATGCAGATGCTATTCACGTACACGAGTATGTGAAGAGAAAATTTTTTCGGTGGAATTATAATATTCTCATTATCTGCGGTACCGGAAGTTAGTTATGTCGAGTCTTTTTGAATTTTAAAATATTATGTAATATATATAAAATATAATATTATTCAACTTTTTAATATTATGATATACAACTTCTTATTATTATTATGATCTATATCTATTGTGACTGAAATTTTGGGCCCTTACTGTTAAATTTTCTATTAAATTTTATTTAAAAACAAAATATTGCTTAATTTTGACACATAAAATATGATTTATTATTTTCCGTTACTGCAATCAATCGTGGAGGTTTAAATTTAAAAAATTTAATGGCTCGTTTAGGTAGAGACCAAACATATGTAATATTCTTATTTTTATTACATATTAATTTAATTCATATTTTAAAGGACCCACTCGCACTCCACTGGACATAATGATAATTAATAACAACGCTTCCATGTAACATGTGCGGCACGCTGATTGACGTGTCACTCACGGGCGCCCTTCTTAGTGGCTAGTCATCATCAGTGTTGTTGTTGTAATTCCAGCCTTTTTAGCAAGTTACAATAGATAGATATTCGAAATTAGGATAGTTGATAATTAATTTTGAGCACTTGTTAAATCTATGTCTGCTGAAAAAATTATTGATTAATCTGTGTTTTTATTTAATTATTCGGCAGTTCACAGGCACTAACGAATTTAAAAAATGATATTAACTGCTTGCCAGAATTTCTACCATTATGTTTTAAAATTTATTTAACTCGCTCATGCACACACGATGTTATTTTAATAAAGTAAATTGTTCTACTATTTTTTTTAAAGATTAACATTTAAATTCTCAGCACAAGATAATCTCAAATTCAGAGATAGTAAATTTTTCATGTGAGAAAAATATCAAAGTGAGTAACGGAGTAATGTAGCATACGCAATATGTATTTGTTTTATTTTGTTACCATCTATATAAATTTTATTTGTTATGTCATAGGTTCATATGAAAATTATTTTACGATTCTTAGTTATATTTTAGTTATCTTATTATCAAGTCTATTGTCTTTGCTATCCGTAATAATAATACAATTAATTACACATGAACATGACATTTATGAATTTATAATTGTGAGATTTGTACTTAGACACTATTACATTATATGCAATATTTTTGCTTCTGTGACTGAAATATTAAACTGCATAACTGCAAAGCATAAAATTTTCCTACAGCTTCTGATTTTTTATAAACATTGTGGAGTCCCAAATATGTATATAGGTACTTAAAACACACTTGGTATATTATTAAAAAAAACATGTTGTGTTAACTAATTATGTTATGTAAAATAAATGTTTGACCGTAATCATCAATATGTTTACATTATTGTGAAATAGTTTACATTATTTTCCTACGAAGAATTATCATAATCCTTTTATATTCTTTTAGCATAAATATGAAGGCTTCTAATTAGTGGTGAGATAAACTGCTAAAACTTAAACAAATTAATATCTTATTACATATTTTTAAATGTATTGCTTTACAAATTGTGTACTCAAATTATCTTTTAATGTTTTTTCAAACGGCGGGGGAAAGGTATGAAAAGAATTGCCATGTTTACTGTTAATTATATTGATCACTGTTTCGATTACAAATAAATTTTATGTTTGTACCAGTGTGACGTAGCAGCTTCTAGAACGAATCACTGTTAGCGATAGCGATTTAAATTGACTTACGGTTTGTGTTTTTGTCTGATCACTACCTATAGTAGCCTTATATTTACCATTAAGTAAATGCAGTACACCAAAGGTTTCTAGTATTTCAGGGCTGTATCGATGCAAAATAGAAGTAAATATACTAATATTACCATTATTATTTAATATTTCTTAGGAAAATCTATCAATGTTTAATATGCAGTAGTGTTCGACCATACTAATTATATAGCTATAAAGTTCTGACTTTATAGATTATGAAAAAATAACAAGTGTATAAATGATAAATACATTTATCCTATCTTTATTCTCTGCGTCCGTACCTTTATTGTGCAGATTTCATTTAGGCTGTTGATAATACAACTTTGTACTGATTTAAAATCAATGAATAAACTATTTTTACAGTAAACGATTGAATGTTTTTTTACACATTAATATTAATAAAAAATTATTTTACATTAATAAAAAAAATGGTTGTCAAAGCTGTTTATATTTCAATAAAACCTATTTGAATGTAAAATGCTTTTGTTTTCAATGCCCTAATGTAATCAGTATGTTTTTTATACAAAAGTCACCACCATATCCACACGAAAATGAAAAAGGAAGACAGTCTTTTCTGAAATCAATTAAAAAGGAAAACATTCCAAAACATTTCAACATTAAAATAATATTTAATAATGTTGCAGTATGCTTATATACTTTCGGAATTGATATTAAAAAATAATTTAAGCACAATAAGTTCACTGTCAGCTTATTTGTAAAATGTATAATTTCTTATAATATGCATTTATTATACTTACAAAGTGTAAATTTCGATAATGAATACAATAACTAGCATAACTTATAATTAGTGCATACATATACTAGTTAATGTATTCTTCTCCTAGTGTCGTAACAGGTCCCTCCAATGTTGACTATCACTTGAGAGACATACATCCCTCTATCTCTAGCGGCTCGAAGCAGCTCTTCCACCGTCCTTATTCCTGTCCAATCTCCTGTATTACCGAGCCATCAGATCTACTTCCTGCCAACACCCCGTTTTCGACAGTTAAAGTATACATCATCGAAATTTAACTTTAATAATGGAAATTTGCACAATTTATTGTCATGCAGACAGGAAGGAGAGGCAGACAATATAAAATACACAAAAAAAATTAGAATTTTTTTAAATAGAGATGCAAACACCAAATACGTGTCGCATTAACATTCTAACTATTTTCAAACTAAGCTAAAAGTTTGCTTGTACTACGAAAATAGGATTTTCTTGGTGGTGTCCTGGAATGAGGCTCAAACCACCAACCACCAGATCACTATGAGAGTGTCATGACTACTACTTCCTTGTAATAAAAAAAATGTAAAAAAAAAAATGGTAAGATCCCTTATCCCTTATTGATCATTTCATTTAGAAGTTGGAATAAATGATTTCTATTGTCATATTAGAGTAGAATTATACATTTACTAGCTGTGCCCGCGCGGCTTCGCACGCGTAGATTTTTAGAACCCCGTTTGTCTCGTCATAGAACTTTCGCGAACCTTCTAGAACATTCTCCTTCCAGAACTTTCAAGAAATTCGAATGTACAGGAACCTTCTAGACACACCGACATATTCCGCCACTCAGTTCAGAATCTTATAGAATTTTTGGGAATTTTCTAGAATCTTCTCCTTCCAGAACTTTCTAGAGCAGGTTCTAGGAACCATCTAGACTTACCGACACAGTCAGCGTGCCTATTTTGAAACAATCTGAAGCATTTGCGGCCTTCCCATAACAAAACAATGTGCTAGAAAGCACATTTTCGTCACCCACGCACAGCCACCCCCACCTAACTCGCATATTTTCGATGTCTAAGGGCCAAGGGCTATCCACCACCATAACCACCGGTGGGTGGTTTTGGCTGGTTGTGGAGAAAACTTGGCAGGTAGGGAAACACGGGTTCCTTTTTATATATATATATATTGATTATATCTTTGTATTTTAAAATTGATATTGGTATATGAATTTTAAAAAATAAAAAGGAGGCCGACACATTCCTGGAGGTGGTTAATCTAATGTTACGAATTATGTGCATTTCTAAGGGAACTATAATATTTCCCATTAAAGTTTTAAATATCTTATTATTAAATTGATTGAATGAATGAACTCATTGATTGTTTTTATGTAACTAACAATAGATTGAATTGTTAACATAAGTGAGAAATATCACCATCACAGCAATATCACCCATTCTGATCATTAAATTTAATGAAAAACATAAACTATGTTATCTCACGTAGAAGTTTGCGTTTTTCACCCAATTTAATGATCATCGTGAATATCCTCTTCAATGTTAATACTAAATCCATCAATAATATCTCCCATCCTCTTCGTTGATAATTAAAGTGAAACATATTTACTGATACTGCCATTTTTACATGCCTAAAATCATTAGATTATGGAGATAACATGTGTCACGGCAGTTATTAATCATCCTTTGAGAAAAAACACAAAATAGTTCGCCAAAATTTTTTTAAACTACTGATCGAGGAAATATATTTTTAAGATTTTTTTATGATCTATTATTTATTAAATCTCTCTTATTAATTTTTTTATGGACATTAGTTGAATTTTATGCCAAATGCTAAAAATACACTATTTCCTGGATTGCAACTCTTACGAAGTCAGACAGACTTCTGGAAAAGAACGCTGGGCAGTCCCAGACAGTGCCCCATGGACAATGTACTAGCTGAAGCTAGGGAGGAAAGAGGGATGGGAGCAGATGGCAATGGATTGGAAGAAGGGTAAAGGCATCATACAGGAGGTTAGAACTCTACAAGTGTTTTACGGCCATCAGAAGTAAGTCACTATATAATTGAACATTTTTGCTATCAACAAGGATGCCACCATTTATGGTAATGTAAGCAAATATTTTCTGAAATTTTATAGACTTAATTTTTAAAACATTTTTTAAGAATGTTATAAGAATGTCATATATGTATAAATATTAATATGATTTATTATTTATCATAAAGTATAAGGAGGTATACAATTCCATATTAACAGAAATGTTTTAAACCTTTTGAAGTTTTATTTCTGTTAAATTATATTTATTCAATCTACATATTTATTAGGGATGGGCGTTGAATGGACGGACTAGTTGAAATCAACCGTTGACGTTGCATCGACGCGTCGACCGTTTACGTTTATCGCATGGACTAGTTGAATTCGTAGACGGTGGACAGCGGACGCCGTGGTCGGTGGACGATTCGAGATTAACGCAATGCAAAGCAACGAGCGAGAGCAAGACAAAACGTCTCCGTTTATTTCTCTGTCTCGCTGTCGTCTTGTAGATGCCATAGACGTCATAGACGGCTCGACAGGTATAGTCCGTCCAACTTATCTGGAGAATAAAGGAGGGCGTCCCAATCGTTGTAGTACTGCCCATAGTCTAAAAATTATCTCATTTGTAGGGAATTTTTCGCAAATTCGTTTTTCTTAAACAAGTTATTAAGCAGTATACGATAAAAAACGATAAAAAAAGACGATAAAAAACAAAAATTTAAACTAACGTACAAATAAATTTATCAAAATATACATTCGTAAAATACACAACGTCATAAAATGGCGTTTTTTCAAAATCAAAGAAAAATACAGGAAAATAAAATTCAGGAAAAAAAACAAACAATAATAATTCTTTTAGGCCGGCGCCACGTTACGCAGATTTTCCGCCGCGTCTTTTCCGTTGCGCCAAATCGGCAAAGCAAATAGATCGACCGATCATCCACGTAGTGTGTTTAATAAGTGCATATTGTATGGAAAGAAATGTAGCGATGTTCCACGACAGAAGAGACGCGGCGGAAGATCTGCGCAGTGTGGCGCCGGTTTTATTCGGTTTTGTCTCATACCTAATGATCGTGACCACCATGTTAACTCAGTAACACCTAAGGATATCAATCGGTTTAGTGCCGTTGTATCAATTTGGTTTATAGTAATCTTTCGTTCAAAGCATAGATATTTTGCATTTTCCACCGATCAAACAACTCGCTCTCGTAAAAATCTATGCTTTAAATGAACTATTGCTATAAAGAAGTTGATGCAACCAGTCTTTAATGTGCATAAATAAAAAAGTTTATTTCTGAAAAAGATGTTTATACAAATGAACTCGTTAATGAATTATGTAATAAAAAGTATAAATAATAAAAATTTTATGTAAAAAATTATCGAATAAAATATGTTCTAAAACTTTTCTCATCCTACGGCTTCTAAATCAATTTTTCCACTTATCCTTGTTTTTTTTTTCCGGGTGTAGATATTTTAATGCCCATTTCCACGGCCGCTTTACCTTCTTTAACTATTTTGTAAATTTCCGATTCAGAAATACCTGAAGAAATTGTATAATAGTAAAATAAAAAAACTAAGTATGGGAAAATCATTGTAACTGCATGGCAGCACTAACCTGAAGTGGCGGCAATAAGTCTATGAACAAAATCAAACTGTATTATTGGGGCTTTTAGACGTTGTTCCTCTTCAAAAAACGTGTGCATTTTCAAGATTGTTTCCCGAACACCGCTTTTAATGGTTTTTGGCATGGTGACAATCTAAAATTTTCTTAAAAAACTATCGAAACAGTCGTGAACCCCTCTGTAAACAAAGTCTGTCAGCTGTAGATAATCCAATATGGCGTCGTTAGTTCCAAATTTGGCCATTCTTCAGATAAGTTAGACGGACTATAATTTCATTTCAACTCTAAAGTACACTACCATAGAGTGCAGATCTGTGTACACGAACGATGACTAGAGATTTGAAATTTGAATATAGTCCGTCTAACTTATCTGAAGAATGGCCAAATTTGGAACTAACGACGCCATATTGGATTATCTACAGCTGACGGACCTTTGACAGACTTTGTTTACAGAGAGGTTCACGACTGTTTCGATAGTTTTTTAAGAACATTTTAGATTGTCACCATGCCAAAAACCATTAAAAGCGGTGTTCGGGAAATAATCTTGAAAATGCACACCTTTTTTGAAGAGGAACAACGTCTAAAAGCCCCAATTATACCGTTTGATTTTGTTCATAGACTTATTGCCGCCACTTCAGGTTAATGCTGCCATGCAATTATAATGATTTTCCCATACTTAGTTTTTTATTTACTATTATACAATTTCTTCAGGTATTTCTGAATCGGCAATTTACAAAATAGTTAAAGAAGGTAAAGTGGCCGTGGAAATGGGCATTAAATTATCTACACCCGGAAAAAAAGAACAAGGATAAGTGGAAAAATTGAATTAGAAGCCGTAAGATGAGAAAAGTTTTATAACATATTTTATTCGATAATTTTTTACATAGAATTTTTATTATTTATACATTTTATTACATAATTCATTAACGAGTTCATTTGTATAAACATCTTTTTTCAAAAATAAACTTTTTTATTTATGCACATTAAAGACTGGTTGCATCAACTTACTTTATAGCAATAGTTCATTTAAAGCATAGATTTTTACGAGAGCGAGTTGTTTGATCGGTGGAAAATGCAAAATATCTATGCTTTGAACGAAAGATTACTATAAACCAAGTTAATACAACGGCCCTAAACCGATTGATATCCTTAGGTGTTACTGAGTTAAACCTGGTGGTCATGATCATTAGGTATGAGAAACCGAATAAAACCGGCACCACACTGCGCGGATCTTCCGCCGCGTCTCTTCTGTCATGGAACATCGCTACATTTCTTTCCATACAATATGCGCTTATTAAACACACTACGCGGATGATCGGTCGATCTATTTGCTTTGCTGATTTGGCGCAACGGAAAAGACGCGGCGGAATATCTACGTAATGTGGCGCCGGCCTGAAAGAATTATTATTGTTTGTTTTTTTTTCTGAAAATTGTATTTTTCTTTGATTTTGAAAAAACGCCATTTGGTGACGTGTATTTTGATAAATTTATTTGTACATAAGTTTACATTTTTTGTTTTTTATCGTGTCATATACTGCTTAATAAATTGTTTAAGAAAAAACGAATTTGCAAAAAATTCCCTAAAAATGAGATAATTTTTAGACTGTGGGCAGCACTACAACGATTGGGACGCCCTCCTTTATTCTCCAGATAAGTTGGACGGACTATACATGCGTAGGGCGAGATAGGCTTAATAAGCTATTATCTATTATTTTTTACTTGATTTTTTGTGATGTCACGTGCGACGATTCGGTGAATTCCTAATTTTACGCTGTATAAAATAAAACAATTCTGTTTAATTAATTTATTTTTTATTGAACTATTATTAATTAACAGGCCGGCTAGATATTTTTCTAAAATCAAAATTTTATTCGATCTATCTCGACTTCTTATATTTACCTGAAAAGGGATTCTAAAATTTAATTATTGTGTTATTTCCTTACTTTTCAACTTTAGCATATAAATGATAAACAAACTTGTAGGGAATAAAATTTTCTATACCTAACTATGGTCCTTATTCAGGAGTCCAACATTAATATTATATATGTAATATAATCTTGAATTTAGGTATAATTAATTTTTATTAAAAATTCCCTATTTTCAACTTTATAGATAAAAAAATAAATCTATTATAATTTTGTTTACACCACTTTTTATTGGTTTTTTACATGTTTCGGGAACAATGTTCCTTTTCTCAGATTGAGCATTAAACTAAAGTTGACAAATAGTACAGATATATTTATTTATTAATAATGTCACCACAAAGTGAAAGCCTGACTTTGAAAAATGTATTCTTCAATAAATTTCTAAATAACATCTCAAATGTAAAGTATTTTTAAATTATGTATTTATTTATAAATTTATAGATAATAAATAAATGTAAAGTATTTTTTACCGCACCTCATAACTGGTGCCTTTATTACGCAAAATCATTGTTTCCTTCCATTTTATTTACTCACATTTTAATGCTTATACCCAATACTTTCACTGCTTATTTATGTAGTTTATATTTATATTTTACTGCTAACACCTGATATTGCTGTGTACACCTACTTCTTTCTTTGTTATATATAGAAAGAAGTATATAAAACAATATGTAAAAGCATATAATGTGCGTAAACAAATAAATAATAAAATAAATAATAAAATATTTATTTTTACATATAAGCACAAGTACTTTTTTTACTTTCCCCGAAACTATAT
>JADDOH010005177.1:0-52525 GCA_016648135.1 Agrypnia vestita | reverse complement strand
TTTTAATAACACATTCCAAGGCCAAAGTGAAGAGATTTAGTCCTGGTCAACACATACTTATTTACAAACGAGTACATTAACCTTAAAATGTACAGAAAAAAAGCTCTCAAGGTAATTAATCAATCAAAAATAATTCTAGAATTTCTGATTCTCTAACGACAGGGTCATCAAGTTTAAAATTATTAGTCAGTGCAGTAGGTACTCAATCAATATAGACAATAATACATGTTATCAATAAAAGTGGCTGCAAATGAACATTACGTATGTAGATCACAGGTCGGTTTACTTCACGACTATCCCATTTGATATTCTCCAGATAATCTCTCAAGCAGAGATTCTTGTGGAATTTAATTTTAAAAGCAAATGTTTGTACTTTAATAATTTTTGTTTTTATAACTTTTCAGAATGATTAGATGTATTTTTATTGTTTCAGAGGCAAGTTTGTAGAACTCCATGATCACACATATGGAAATAAAACAATTGTTTTTTAAGTTCTAACTCTTTAATTATCTGAGACGCGTTTCGCCTTATGAGGGCATTATCAATCTAAATATATATGTTACATTCAACAACTTGTAGTTATATTAAAAGTATTAGAAAGATATACTATATAATTTTAAGAATTAATTAAGGTTTTTGGATTTCTGCACGATTCTAAGAAACAATTCTATTCAAACACTAATGATAAGTAATACATATAAGGATGAGGATAAATTTACAACTTGATATAAATGTGTTCTTGGTAACAAATTATGTTCGTGCACTAATGATAATTTTCAAACGCGGGGATTTCAGACAGCATTATTCTTAATAATAAATATGTTTGAGCGCTGTTGAAAATTTTTTAAATGCAGGGATTCCAAATTGGCGTCTTTGATCAAAAGCATCCGAGACGCCAATTTGGAATCACCGTGTCTCATTCCGTGGGCCCGGGGTATTGCGCTGCACAAGAGAGTCATGTTGACAAAATCTCATTTTACAAGATTATTTTCTTTATTGATTGAAGAGATTGAAAGATGTCTGCCACGTACTATCATGTCTCTTGTCAGTATTCCATTAAGTGTAAACGAAAAGTATTTTCATTGTCAGAATATTTTGAGTTTGTTCAAATCTTTCAGAACAGTGCTGGATTTATGTCACAGAGACATTAATAATCAATTAATGTATATTATAGATATCTCACAGAGACGAAACTGTATTATTATGGGAAAGTAGGTATAGAAGTCATTTGGGTGTACATAGGACTTATGACCTATCTTTATGGTTGGCTAAAGTGATCACTTTACACAATTGTAACATTCGCCATTTCCACCCATGATAGAATATACCATGCTTATTCATTTTTTGGAAGTTGTATATATGTTCAAATTGCGTGGAAAGCTTTCACGTATGAGTTGTAAGCGCCTTTCCATGCGGCCTGTACAAAGCCATTTTCATTCCCCTAAATCCCCACAGATGTCGCTAATGAGAAAATCTACATTGATTTTTTACGGAATTTTGAGAGCAATATACTTGTGTAAAGTGATCACTTAAGCCAACCATAAAAATAGGTCATAAGTCCTATATACACCCAAATGACTTCTATACCTACTTTCCCATAATAATACAGTTTCGTCTCTGTGAGATATCTATAATATACATTAATTTATTTTCATTGTGTTTTTCTTCAGTTTAATTACTTTGTTTTCCATTTTCATTTATTTATGTTTAAATTTATACACATACTTTGCAAGACGCATACATCTTCATTTAGTGCGTGATGGTATTTGTGTCGAAAGAAAATGCGGAATTGCTATATAGTAGAAATACCTTGAATAAATCAAGAGTCACTTCATTCCGATACGTTATTATTTATAAACCATTTTTCGAAATTAATCTAATTAGTTTGTTTTTCTTCCATATTTTCTTCTGCAGCTGTGAACGCCGTGTAACGACACGGATAACATTTTTTTCCTAGAATGCCTCTATTAGTGAGCGCGTATCAAGGAACTTTTTCTATTTTTTAGCGCAAACACATTTTAAATTAGGTGCATAGGTGAAATTATAAAAAACAACAATGAAACATTACATTATCGCGTACATATACATGATGTAACAAATCTAGTCCACAATAGTCTACAGTTGTAAACGTTACGTTGTTAACATAAACGTTACCATGGCTGTGTCGGCAGTGATGCTAGGTACTAGGTGATGTCCTAGAATCAAGTACCTATACTTGAAAGCGACTGTGAAAGTATTAACATGCTGTTTAATGTCTCTCGTAATTCGTATTTAGATCCTGCGGTAGCTGCTACATAACGGAAATATCTATACTAATTAAGATAAATTATGAGGCCTCACAGAGACGACTCTATTTACATGAGAAGCGTTTATGGAAGTCTTTTTATACGATGTCTCAGGACTTACGACATGTGTGAGCTGGCTAAAGTGATCACTCTATACAATGTTCACCAATTCCATCTTAAGAACATCAACACATTATCAAAAATTTTAATGTTGTATATGTGTTCCAAATTGAAATCTTCCGTATATTTGAAAGGAATACGCTAGAGAGATCTGTAGTTGTTCTGATGAAATAGTATACCTACATACACAGATTTCGCTGCTGATAATGATAGTCGCGAAGGCTCTGGACCACCACAAACCTTTTCCAAATACTAAAGCATAATTGTGATTTCAGATTGGCGTTCCGCAAACTATAATAGTTCCGGTGCCTCAACCGTACCCCGTGAAGGTGCCCATCACCAAGCCAGTCGCCATCCCCGTCGTGAAGGAAATAAGGGTTCCCGTGGAGAAGAAGGTGCCTTACCCCGTTTACAAAAACATCCCTTACCCCGTAGAGAAACGCGTGCCTGTTCCGGTAGAAAAACACGTTAGTATATTCCGCGACGTCACTATCTTATTCTAATGCTGGAAACTCTTATTCCGCCGATCTTTCCAATTTTTATAGGATAAAAATACTTAGGCCCAGTTGTTTCAAGTTCGATCAAAGTAAGCGGTCGATTAAAGCATAGATTTTTACGAAAACGGATCGTCCGATTGGTGGAGAACGTAAAAATCTATGCTTTAAAAGAACGCTTACTTTAATCCAACTTGAAACAACCGGCCCTCAGTGGGTTTGTAAGCGATTCCTATTGACTAAATCAATTATAGTAGATACGTGAGCATAGAATTTCATTTTAGTGCTTTTCTTGGTTTCTACCATCTACGATTCTATAAGTAGTACGTATATATTCACTCTAAATTATTATATATATTATACATAAAATATTCACTCTACAAGAATGATTTTAATTTAACAAAATTTTAATTACAAACCAATCTTATTGCCCTTATTTCTTATTAATAAATAACTATATTTTAAAATAAAACGTAAACAATAATGACTATTAATAATTCTCGGATTCAATTATACTGCAGTATACTCGTAGATCTTGTCTACATTACGAGTAAAGACCTGTGTTAGAATTGTTACGTTTACTGGAGGAAGGAAGCTAAAGAATTAATCTTTCAGCGTACCTATGCTAATTTTTTTTCAATATTTCAAATTAAAAAATATTTTCAATTTAAAAAAAAATAGTTGTACTTACTCTAATATATTTTACAGCAAGAGAGCTTATTATTATTAGTGTATTCATGATATGGACAAAAAAAGTAAATTTACTGAAAATTATCCACATTATTCAGATTTAAAAAAAAAAATTCCAGGTGACTGTTCCAGTCTTGCAACCGTACCCAGTGAAAATCCCTATCATAAAGAATATATATCACCATTCAAGTGAGGAAGCCGGCGACAGTGACAGTGAGATTTGGGACCAAGAAGAATCTTCTTACCAAGAGTGGCCTAGACAGCCTAAACAGCCTAAAAAAAAATTCCCCAATTCTGTCCCGTGGAGACCGAAGAAAAAACCTTATCGCGACTCATGGCTAAAGGATCAACCTGTCAAATATGAAGAGGAATTGTGGGGATACAATAATGATAACGAGTCCTGGGAAAGTATTCAACCCTCCGAGAGTTTCAGTCCCGAGCGGGAGCACTACAGGCCGCCCAAGAACTCGATATTCCGGGATAGAGAGAGACCTTGGAAGAACTTCTATCGAGGGTCTTGGGATAATAATCATCCCGATAAGAGCCTTTACAGAGAATCCTGGAATAGTGACCGTTCCCATATACGGGGCGATCACAGACCTATAAAGCACAGCCAGTATCGATCGAGAGAAAATGAAGGGCGCCATGAAACTTCCAAAAAATATCTGAAACGGAAGTCACGCCGAGGCCGTGCAAGGCACCGCGGAAGAGGATAGTTTCTGGTTTCCGAATCCTGAATCATGTGCCCATGCAAATAACAATATTATGTTTCTAAATAGATCGATCAAGAACTGGCTGTGATCGTTATGGAAGACAGCAATTGTCTCGACTTGTCGGTACTCGTAAATATAATCGATGAATGCGAGGATTATTGCAAAATCTGAATGGAAATGATTAGGTATTTATACTCGTATTGAGTTGTATTGATATTTTTAATCTATTGCTTTGGTTATTCCATTGCTACTTATAAATAAATAAATTAGAAGAATGCTTTGATTTGAAACAGCATACGTTATGTGTAAAACCAATAACAAAATTGTTTTTACACATAACGTTAAAATACAAAAACAAAAAATACTCGCCGAGATAATTCCCAGTGGGTAAAGTTAATGTTACTCGGGTGCAGTATATCAATGTAATAGCCCATGTCCACGAATGAGACTTTTGTGACACTTTCAACTCGAGACAATCTCTGATATTGAGGCATTTAATGTTTTCTCCTTGGTTTATTTGTGCAATATCATAATTAGCATACCAGCTTACCATCATCTCGTTGAGCGCAGAGCTAGACGGAGAACTAAAACAGCACTCCTCTCTCCTAGCGTAATACAATACTTGTACCCTTCCATATACACAAATACAGGGTGTACCAGAGCTAGCAGCAGAAATTGGTAGATTCCTGACAATGTGAACATTTTAGACTCATAACTACCTTCCAAGTTTCTGCTGCTAGCTCTGGTACACCTGTATATTATTATACCCTTGTGGGCGCTCTTCGACTGTTAAAGGTTTTAAGAAGACCATCTTCGAAAAACTGGTTTTTCTGACCATGTCAGTCAATTCAAGGGCGTCTTTTGTTCCTTTTGTATTCAACGCTGTGTTTTTGTATTTTGTGCATTCCACATGTCGAAACTATTTTTTAAAGGATGCCTTAGTTTGTAAATTTTAACAGTGGGTAAAAACCCGGCATTTGGACAAAATTTTTATAAATTTGTTATTTATAAATATTATTTAAGAAAATTTACGCAAGAAACATTATTCAATTTGACATAATTTGTGTATTTCTAAAAATACATAACAAAAATGAGAATATGAATACTTACGAAATTGACTCTATGGACTTGAATATTTATTGTAACGCTGTACAAAAACTCACGTTTTATGTAAACGGTATATAACCCCTATTCTCAGGTTAACACCGTCATTATTATATACTAAGACAAAATCGATGGGACTTATTTACGGTATTTAGGTACAGTTTATGAGAAATATCCAAGATGTTTGTCAAATATCTTCACGTCATAATTAAAAAAGTGTACAAAGCAATGCTTATATAATAGCGGTCAAAGCATGATTGTTAGGGTACACACACCTAGAATAGACCTGAATGCATCGTATGCAGATACACTTAAATTTAATCGCTAACATGTATTTTTTTACACCTTTTTTTCCTGATATTCGGTCGGTATCCTCTTCCGCCCCACCGTATCATATATGATACTCGGACATATACCGTTCACTTGTCACTTCTTCAAATTTGTTTGTCGACGTCAAAATTGTTTCTTATTTAAACCAGATATCCTCAGCTCGTGTTAGACAACATAATCAGTAAATATATCTTCGACATAAACTCCCAGTATCAATCATATTTGATACCGTGGGCACGAAGAGGGTATTGGTATTAAGGTAAGTCAGCATTCAGTTCAAAGGTTTTCAGACACAAGTGTAGGTAATCAATATATGTGGTGGATAGCCCTTGGTGTCACATCGAAAATATGCAAGTTTGGTCGGGGTGGCTGTGATGGGTGGGAGTGGGTGACGAAAATGTGCTTTCTAGCACATTGTTTTGTTATGGGGAGGCCGCAAATGCTTCAGATTATTTCAAAATAGGCGCGCCGACTGTGTCGGTGCGCCTATTTCGCCTATCTGAAAATAGCAATATTGGGATCTTAAGATTGGTATACCATCACTTAATAGACGAGAATTAAAAAAATAAATAAAACAGACATAGGTATACGTCGGTGTTTGTTTTTTCCAGTTTCTAATTGAGAGAGAGAGAGGGAGAAAGAACTACATGATGGTTATCCGTCAAACGTCAAAATATAAACACGAGTCCAACGCGCAATGAAAATTTTGCCATAATTTTACATCAGGACGCTGTGAGAGAAGAAATTAATTAGTGCATATGAAATAATTCTTTTTCTATAAGCTTTAAATACAGCATTAGTACATATTTTATATAATTTTGGTCGAAGTATGAGAATTGTTAGTTTTCGTTTGCGGTAATCTGTTTGAAGCTCTGTGAGACCGGACCGCCTGGATAAGAAGTTACTGAAGGAATTGATCCCTTTTTTAAAGACATTACAGACGTCTATTTAGTGTTGGGATAAAAATCTCTTGATTCGAATATCGCCATTTTCGGATAAGGCCGTATATTTCCTATAAAATCTCGAATTCAGTACATTCTAATTAAGTGACCCTCGATGACGACGTTAATTTTTTTTTATATAATACTGCTTTTGCATTTATGCTCCTCCTAAAGTCATCACAATGTTGATCTTCACTGACGTGACCAGTCCAAGTGTCACGGACCAGTCCAAGCGTCACGGACGTGAGATAACGATGAATACCTGTCGCTCGGACTGCTCATTACTCCTAGTACCACTTTAATAAGGGATGTAATTATCACGACCACTCTGAGCGTGCTAAGCAATATTGAGTTACGCTTGGGATGTTTTGTTTGATCTCTCGCGATAACACTACATGACTTATCATTTTATTCGACTTGTATTAAAGCGAATGAATTTTTCATAATCGACCTAAGATACTGTAATGATAGTTCAACTTGAAAAAAAATGCAAACTATCGTATTGAATTTATCTATTGATATTAATTAGGTCACGGTTACTTGAACATTTTAGACTCATAACATAGTCAGGAATCTACCTGCCAAGTTTTTGCTGCTAGCTCTGGCACACCCTGTATATTACTGTAATAATGTAGCAAATCAAACCAATGCATTGTTGTGATTTTGAAAGACATATCATAATTAGGAATCCAGCTAGAGTGGAAATTTTAAATGATATACAGAGAGCCTTATTATTAATTATAATAACATTATACATCGTGCGAGTCAAAAGGTCAACCGCTACTAGAAACTTATGTTTTGTTATTAACCTAATTTAAGTGAAGGTACGCTAAATATAGATGCGATGTGCTATTTAATTATTACATAATATATAATTAAAAACAATTATAATCTAAGGGATATATATATTGTATTTACTATCTATTTATTTCCTTTTGCCGAATTATATCGGTCAATGAATAAGTCGCTACCATTTTAATCTTAACCACGTCCCAGTGAACTTTACGACCCTTCTGTGTGTAATATTTTTCATTTGTTTGCGGTTTTGTGGAACTCTGTCCGAATCCCCAATCGGAGCCTCGTACAGCAAGGAAATGAGGAAGTTCCACCGATGTAGATAACGATGATGATGATATTTGTGTTTTTAATACTTTTGTAAGATAAATATTTGCTGAGGTTTACAGACGATTAACAAATTTGATAATTCTGCGAAATATAACATGTTATTGTATTCATTATAATTAAAAAAGGACAATTATTTCACGACAAAATTAACCTGTTTGTGAAGTTTGCATCACTGACATAAAGGATGTTTCAAAGTATCGCTCAACTTTGGTTAATTCCTGGAACGATTTTTACATAGTTCTTTAAACTTATTTTGTTTATTTTGTATTGTATTGGTGTATTGAGTTGTTGTTTGTTTTATATTGTATTGAGAATATACAATGAAATAGAATATAGCAAGGAGAATATACAAAAACATATTTTGTATATTCTCAATATTCAATTAAATAAAAAATCAAACTAACTGCAACGTTACTATTTATTTATATATCTTTATTTAGTTAATGATACACTGGTTTTCATTAGCTAATATTAAAAAATATGTGTACACTTATTAAATAAATAATATTTCTCTTCATACATTTTCTATTGTTATGTGCCGTTTACATTCTTGTTTGAAGATGTTGATTCTGCTTAGCTTCCTCACATCTTCTGGCAGGCTTTTGTACTCATTTATTCCCTTGTAGTAAATACAGTTTTGTGTGTTTGTCTTTTTTCTATTTGGAATACTTATTTTGTTTGCATTTATTGTATTATGTCTATGTATCTCTGTGTTATATTTGATCTTATCATTAATCACTTGAATGTGATGCAGGCGCTATCTCTGGTCATTTCAATTTCAAAAATTACATAGTGTCAATATCCCAGAAACAAGCCCGGGTTGATCTGATGTTAGTCGTCGAAACTGCTACCAAAACTCAATACAAGGTACAACAACTGTCATAATTGGAGGTGTAACGAGCTAAAATTTAATAAAAAAACTTGGCAAGGGAAATGTTGAAAAACGAATGTATTCGTCTGATTACCCCAATTGTAAAAAGCATATATTATTACTCCCTTTCTTTCAACTCGTAGCGTCTGCTTGCCTGCCGAAAAAACTTTGGATCGATTTTTAATCCTTTTCCCATGATCCAATCGAGCTGCAACTTTGCAGGCTCGTGGCGACGATAAAAATGATGTAACAAATTTTAGTTTAATTTTTTTTATTATCATAGTATAATTTTGGATTTTTCGAAATTTTAACGGTTTTTTCAAATTGGAAATCATACTACTGAGAAAGGAGCCCGACGCATGGAGAAGGTACGAAACCTGTTTCAACTAGTCTGATTCGAGCCATGGGTCTGATCAGACTGTTTCGCCGACGCCGTGTACCAATTATCACGTTTTTAATATTCTACAAGTTTTAAGGATAATAATATACAGGGTTATTTGGAAAACATTAATAACCTCGCAGGACTATATTTCTGTCTTGATCATGAGTCGAACATGTTCAAGCTATCAATATCAATAGTTATGGAAATATGCGACATCAAAGTTGGCATTTTTTTTTTCAATATTTCTGTCTTATTTTTTGTAAAACACTGGACTATCATTACAGTAACTTATATGGATTACAAAAAAATCATTCGTTTCAATACAAGTTAAATAAAATGATAAAAACCCTGAAAATATTTCAATTGGAATGTTTTCCAATTGGAATTCGAAGGTTTTAATTATTTTATTTGACTTGTATTGAACTAATCAATTTTTCATATTTGATATAAGTTACTGTAATGATAGTTCAATGTTTTACAAAATATAAGTCAGAAATATTGAAAAAAAAATGCAAACTTTAATGTCGCATATCTCCATAACTATTGATGTTAGGTCATAATAGCTTGAACATTTTCGACTCATAATCAAGGCAGAAATATAGTCCTGCGAGGTTATTAATGTTTTACAAATAACCCTCTAAATGGAATAGAATTTCCAAATGAACTTAAAGCAAGAAGAATATGTTGATAGAATATCAAATTGGAAACAATACAAATGAGAAAGGGAGTATAATAAAAACTTGGTTTTTATGGGTTAGTTTTTTTTTACATTCTATAACCGACTGTAACGCAACTTCTGCCCTGTTTAATAAAGGAAACCTCCAAGTTTTGAAAGCGTTTGAGAAATGCCCCGATTTGCATCAGTTAGCCCAAGAATTTCAACGGAAAAATTGGTCTCCCAGCACAGTGATTGGCAATGGAATGCGTTTCCTTCCGGCGATGCACGCTGCTCTACAAACAGAAACATCTATCGATGCTGCAGGTACATCATCCGCCAGATCGACAAGATTCAACAGACGGGTGAAATGGTCATCACAAATGCAGTAACTCAGTAACTCAACAGCATTTCTACCATGTGTATCATTAAGTTCAAGGTTGGTTAGAAAATAATCTAAAACCTGGACACTGGGAGTGGGTTTTCAAGAACAAAAACTTGGAGCCAATTACAACCTTGATGCCACCAGCACAGGATGAACAATACAATAAAATATTTTGCAGTTGCCGAAAAGTTTGCGGTACAAACTGTGATTGCAGAAGAGCAGATTTTCAATGTTCCATAGTGTGTTCAAATGTTGTGGAAAATCATGTCTCATTTCCCCGAGAACATTGTAGAATTAAATGATTTTGACATTAAATGAAACTGAAATTAACAATACCGATGATGATTGGACTTGGACCATTGTAATTGAAGATGATCTACTGCTATTAGCAGTCAGGGATGGGCTGAGTAGCTTTTGACGCCAGTCAATGAAAGCCTGCAGTCATATTTGTTCAAATATTTAAACAATGAAACATTATACCGACTAGGGGCCGGTTGTTTCAAGTTGGATAAGTAAGCGTTCATTTAAAGCATAGATATTAACGTTCTCCACCAATCAGACGATCCGTTTTCGTCTATGCTTTGTCGACCGCTTACTTTAATCAACAAAAATCTATGCGTTGATCGACCGCTTACTTTGATCGAACTTGAAACAACCGGACCTAGGACAGATAAATCAGCAATATAGATTAGGCTTACAGGGGAAACCTTGTAAAAAAAACACGCCTTGATAGGTTTCGACACACCTTATAGGTGTGTCGAAACCAATATTCTTTTAAATTAATAATTATTTAATTTTTTTTAATCAAGATGCGAACACGGAGTACGTGTCAGATCAATATCCAAACTATTTTCAAACTAAGCTAAACGCTTGCGCTGTGAAAATAGGACTAACTTGCTGCTCTGGAGTGAGGTTTGAACCCGCGACTTTTTGGATCACGAGGCGAGAGTCCTAACCGCAAGACCATCAAGCAACTCTATTGCCGCTTTGTTTTTATACCCCTCGTGTATTGTCCGTCATTATGGGCGGTGATTTTAATACACCTTGTATTTTTACCAGCGACCTACTCCGTATTGGTGGCATGTATAGCATAAACGAAGGTATAATATGCCGATTAGTATGCGAGCTCGGCGGCATCGCCTTGGCATTAAGATGGCGGCTCTCCGGCTCACCTCCGCGGTGCTGCAGCACGACCTTTGACCCGTCCCACCTGTTGTCCGAAGGCGATGTGCTGTTGGTACAGCAGACCGGCTCGGGTACTCAGTTGTGAAGAAGCGGTTCGTCGAGACGTTCCATTGGACAGTGGTATTTTTAAATTAATTTTCCGTTTTTAACACAAAATGTAAATATCTTGTATCTTTTCAATACTCTCGTCTCTTAAGTTGAATATGCGGCTTGAATTCACTTTAATCCGGAAGGGCATCTATTGAGAGTTGAATGTGTTGACAGTGAAGAGTGACAGAGAATTGAATGTGTTGACAATTTGTGTTACAATTCGATGGCTCACTAACGTAAGAACCTATTTACCTAGAGGTTTGTTCGAGCTACGTACGCAGATTTATTCAGAATATACGGTTCCATCCGTAACATTTTCTCATGACGTATATATATATATACATATATTATGTAAATAATCTAAAAAGTATTTCATGAGTTTGAAGTTAAAAAATAACACAACGGGGCATCGCCTGATCAACGTTCCCTCTAATTTTACTATTGTATGCAGATGTATGGGGTAATATTGAAAATATTAAAAGCCTTGCAAGACTATATTCCTGTCTTGATTATCAGTCGAAAATTTTTAAGCTACCATGACCTAATATCAATAGTTGTGGAGATATGCGACATCAAATTTGGCTTTTTTTTATATTTCTGACTTATTTTTTGTAAAATGTTGGACTGTCGTTACAGCAAATAATATCAAATATTACAAATTTATTTCCTTTAATACAAATCAAATAAAATAATTCAAAGCTTCGAATTTCGATTGGAAAACATTCCAATTGGAATTTCTGCAGGGTTTTTATCATTTTATTTAACTACAGTTCAACGTTTTGTAAAAAATTACTCAGGAATACTGAAAAAAATGCAAACTTTGATATTGCATAACTCCATAACTATTGACGTTAAGGTCATGGCTGCTTGAACATATACGACTCATGATCAAAGCAGGAATACAGCTTCGAGTTGATTAATGTTTTCCAAATAACCCTGTATAAACTAATCTTAGCAGAAAATAACCTTTTTGTAAATAAACATGGGTATGCGCAATTTGAAAGAGAGAAGTGAAAAACGAGTCTGGAAGTAGAAAAGTCAATGTTCGGTCTGTTTAGAGGTTATAACCACATTGTGGCATCAAAAATACATTCAAATAAAATAAAAAATGCTTGACGTAACTATTTCACACATGAGATTCTTTTTACTATCATTGTTTACGGCACACATTGGTTAATATTTAAAATATCAATAACAAATTATTTTTTAAATTTAATTTGCGTCCGAAATGTTCCTGCTTGATGCGCGCAGCTCGGTAAATTCCCGTGTCGCTGGGTTTTCACTAAAAAGAAAAAGCTTATTATTTTCTCGTTATATGATATAATCTGAAATAAGCAGTATTGTTATTTCTATATCTTGACAGTTGTTGAATAGCATTGTAATGCCGCCAATTTGACGTTTTAAGTTTGTCAGGTTTTAAATTAATGAATTCAATCAATCGGAGAGCTTTAAAACGTAAACACATGTTAATTTATTCACAATTATGAATAATGAGCTTTTTAATTGATTGAATTAATTACTTTCCATCTTGTCAAATTTAAATCTTCAAAATTGGCGGCATCACAATGTTACACAATAACTGTTAAGATACAGAAATAGCAATATTGCTTATTTCAGAATATGGCCGAATGTCTATGATGTAGAATTAAAAAATGTATTGTATTGTATGTATTGAAAAAAAATAATTTTGGGAGCAGTTTCCAATTTCTTTTTTCGAAAGCGAAAGCGAATCTTTTTTCTAAAAGTTAAAAATTTGTGATTAGCAAACGACGAATCTTACCAACGTACGCTACACCGTAATGTTATTACTGAGATATGTGCAAAATTTGAATAAAATTGGCCTAATAGTTTTTGAGATATTATTTCCAATGAAAAAGGGAGTTTCGAGAAAAATGCAAAAGAATAATTTGATTTGTTTGAAAATTCATCTACCACGCTACCTTCAAATTGTTGAAAGAGTGATGACTCAAATAATAATTCTAAGTTTTAAGATAAAGCAAAAAAAACTTTTTTTAAAGTCAAGGTGGTGTAACCTCTTAAGGCAAACTTAAAATCTAGTTTCGCATATTTATTTCTACATGCTAAGGTTGGGAGGTATAAATATTTATAAGCATGCGGCCGCACACCTGCACACCTTATGGGGAACACTGATACATCTCTGTGTTTACTGAGAACTTGACAATTTGAATTCCACGTTACATACATAATCATCTAAAAATACGCTATCAGGTATATGTGCGTGACGAATGAAGAGGAAGTGTCGATGAGTGGTGGTGATCCGTAGCTCGTTTGCAGAAAACTTCGTCATGAAGCTGTTGCTGGCGGCGCTGCTGGCCCTGAGTTGGGCCTCCCCGGTGGCGCGCGCGCTGCAGTGCGGCGAGGTGCTGTGCCCCGGCATCGCGCACACCTGCTCCCTCAAGTACGTCATCGCCACAAAGACCAGGAAGAAGGTCACCACCGTCAGCTGCTTCGACCATAACCGTGAGTCTAAAATGGGACTATCTACCCCGCACAGGAACAGGGACGACAGGGAACACATTCCGGATTCAAAGCTTTTTTTTTTAAGCGTAACCACTCAATAACCATAAAAACTAACATGGAAGACTTTTTGTAAAAGTACTTTTTAAAATTTATTTAATAGATTAATACTTTTTTTTAAGTGTAAATAGTTGCAGATATTTTATACGAACCGTATGTTTTTCCGAGAAACGATTCTCGACGCTTCGTTGAATGCTTATTCAACGTCATCAGGAGGACGACCTTTGCACTTTACATTTTTTTTTACAATAAAAAAAGTGTCAATTTTTACAGTGGTATTTCTCTTCTACATGGGTAATAGAACTCGCGAGTGGGAGAGGAATATCATTATATTTTAACCTTTAAGTACAGACGTGCGGTCTGACAGGCCCCGGGAGGCACTTGACTTTTTCCCGTACAATACCAATCCCCGTTTTTAAGTAGCTGCAAGGACAGCGCCCACGTTGGCGCCGGAGCGGGAAGTAGTGTCGTCATGAGCGAATTTGGTGAGTAATTACGATTTGAAATTCCGATGCGGCCTCTCAGGCCTCACGTCGGTACTTACGTAAGTTTTAAAAAAAATTTTTTTGTTACTTTAAACTATTATTTTTACAAACATTGTAAACTATGGATATACCAGAGACCTTAGGTAGTAAAAGAAATAGTTCTGTGATAGATTTACAGCGTTCAAAGAGATTTCGGATATTATAAATGGATCTATTCCAAATTCGGAATGATGCAAAGGATCCTTATTCTTTATGGAAATAATATATAAATGACGAGATGTTATCGGAGATTTTGCTCAGGACCAACGAGAAGCTAGCTGAATAAAGATCTAAATATATGAATCAGGATCGACCAGAATTTAAAGATGCCGATATAATTGAGTTGCAAGCTTTTCTTGGACTATTGATGTACACAGCTACGAAGACGTAGATTTAATATTTGCTTCTGATGGTACCGGAAGAGACATTTTTTGATGTGTAATGTCTAATAATAGATTTCTGTGCTTGCTTCACTGTCTTCGGGTTTGACAATGCACTTGACAGAGCACAGAGAAACGAGACTTATAAATTTGCTGCGATATCTAATATTTTCAACAAATTCTTATCTTATCAGAGGCAATATAATATACGTCAATATGTTGATGAAATGCTAGTTCCATTCAGAGGGCGATTATAAAGTTATTATGGCGATTATGTACGATTATATATGGCGAATATAATATACGTCAATATGCTATAGTTGATGAAATGCTAGTTCCATTCAGAGGGCGATTATAAAGTTATTATGGCGATTATATGGTAATGAAGCCAGAAATTATAAAATTTTCTAATTCTCTGAAAAGTAGTGTAGACGAAACAGATACGAAGTGC
Source organism: Agrypnia vestita (assembly GCA_016648135.1). Taxonomy (NCBI): domain Eukaryota; kingdom Metazoa; phylum Arthropoda; class Insecta; order Trichoptera; family Phryganeidae; genus Agrypnia; species Agrypnia vestita. Next base: position 37,262 of record JADDOH010005177.1, on the reverse strand, counting down.
TCTATATAGACTTGCACCCGCCGATCAAGATGCTGACCTATGAGAATTTTTTACCGGATTCTGAATATAAGTTCCGTCAATTCTCATTTTTTGCATGATGTACATGTGGGTAGATAAACTGATAGAGGAGCTTTTTTAAAAAAAATTAGCTCAAGAGTTGATATTAGAGCACAGTTAAGGTTGCCCCCTAAACTTAGGACGAGTTTGGTTTCGATAAGCCCAGGATATCTAAAGATTAAGCTAAAGAAGTCAAGATACGAAAGACTTGTCTTTCATGTCAACCTAAACTCGAAATAAAATCGACGTATTGATGCTATTCGTGCAAAAAACACGTTTGTTTACAGTGCGCGAAACAAGTGTGCCCTGACTGTGCTTAGAATTTAAGGTGTAGTGTGGACATTTTTTTTGCAAGGGGTTTATGTACCTACTATATTTTTTTCTATAAGTTATATTACTCCTTAGTAAAAAATACTATTTTTTGTTATTCTGAGAGGAGTATTCTCTGTGTTTTGATGATTTATATTTAGTAGTCGGATTTTCCCCCAAAATTCAAGACAAATATTATTGTAGTCTTATATTTAATAAATTTGAATATTTTTCTATACTTTATTTTTCATCATAATTTACATCATAAAACAGATATTTAAGTCATAACTTTCTTTAAAAACAACTATATAATAAATGCGGTCACTCAGACCTCACGTCGGTACTAACATTACAAAAGATGCACGTCGGTAGGTACTTAAAGGTTAAATATATTAAATATATTAAATAGTAAGTATGTAGTACATTCTATGTACCTACATATATATAAAAAAAGTAACTAATATGCGATAATCATAATGCAATTATGTGAAATAACAGTAAAATAAACAAATAATAAGTAAATAATTTAAAAATGAATAGAGTAAAGAGAAAAATAATGCAAAATTTTAAGCAAGGTAATAACAGTATGCAGTATAAATAATATCAAATTTAAAACTATCTATTATTAAAGAAATATTCAAAAGAATTATATAATAAAATGTATACACAATTAAGTAATAAGTAGATTACATATATAATAAAATAAAAATTTAATTAACTCTGAGGGTATTTTGTAATATTTTTCTTAAAGGCTTCGTCATTTTTTTCAATCCTCATTTTAACGGGTAATTCGTTAAATCATTTCACACCTCTAAATGTATAATGATGCCCGAGCAGTTGTGGTAGGTAAGTATTACAGGGATATGCAATTTAGCAAGTGTTATATTTGTGCTACTTGATACTATTTGGGTCAGTTCATTATTACTGTGAAAATTTTTATAAAGTTGAAGAATGCAATTTTTTTTGTAAATATTTTGTAATATGGGGACTTGTAATTTATTAAAAAGCTCTATAGTCGGATAATCATTAGGTTTTTTAAGAATGATCTTTAAAATGAATTTCTGGGCAACTTCTAAAGATTTCAATCTAGTTTTGAATGCACTACCCCATGAGATAATACCATATTGTAAAACTGACTGGACTAAAGCATAATATAATGTTTTTAACAATTTTATTCCTAAAATATTTCTTATTTTAATAAATACATATATGAGTTTTCTTATTATTTCTACGGTTTTATCTATTTGTACCTATCGAGTCCTAAATATTTAATACTATTTTTTTAATTTAATACAGAACAGTCGTTTTTACACGTATTATTATTATATTTTATTAGGGAAATTATTATTAGAATGAATCTTTATTACTAAGTTGTTGGGCGAGTTTTTTTCATTTAATATAAAAGGAATATAGTGAGCTTTTTCCGAATTTAACGATAATATTGTAGTACTAAAAGCTGAGTGCGTATAAAAAAAGTTCTCTCTATTATATTTTAGTAATGGAAACAATCGTGGTTGACTCTGCACAACACACGCCCGAGTTGATTTTTTCTATTTAGTTTTGTATCAACCGTGTATTCGTACTTACAGTGTGCAGAAAAAATGTAAATCAACAAACGGTCTTTCAAAGCACACCGACTAGCAGTTTAGTTTAGTGCGGTTTTGTCAATACTGCTTGCAGAGCCGGTTTCCTTTAGACCCGCTGAACCAATCCGCGAAGCGCGGGTACGTCTTCACTTTCAGCTGCTCGTCGTGTAATATTTTGCACAGCGAGCAAAAGGAAGGATTATCTCTAGTGAACTTTACCTGATAATGGTTTTTCCACCAAAAGAACTTGGAGTATTCCGCGGAGTTATTCATCAGAAACTTGATTCTGTCGGCCAGAGCCGAAGGATCCAGCTCACCGGCGTTTATGTAGGTGGCGGGAGGAGCGAATCTCTTCATATCGGCTCCGTTAAAAACGATCGGAATGGCGTCGTTAGAAAGCGGATAGTACAACTTCTCGGAGACGTAGTCCACACAGTTGGAGTTCTCGAACGAAAGATAGAAGTAGTAATCGCGCTTCAAGTACTCGAAGCACTGCGAATCATTCGCGCACTTGAGCGGACCGCACTGGCCGTAGATATCGACGTCGATGTAGTTTTGCAGTTTTTTGACCAATTCTAATCGTTTGTTCGGCGACGAGCATCTCGACACAAACCACGCCACCGGTTTTGTCTTTCGTCTGTGTATTTCTTCGAATTCCTTCAAGATTTGCGGATCCTGGGTGGGCGGCTCCCACAGCGGGTTCCACGCGGGCGACACTCTGTTTCCTTTCGTGTCGATGAAGATTAAGTACGGGCTGTGCATGTCGGCGTCCAGCCGGTAGGTGAAGGTGAGGTTGAACCTGCCGTCGTGCTCGGAGACGGGCGGGAAGATGTCCGGGCTCTCCATGGAGAAGTACACGTACAGCTGCCGCGCCGAGCGCCGCGCCGGGTAGTCCCGCTCGTGCTGGGGGTAGAACTGGGGCCCGTGGAATACGACAGCGTCGAAGTTATCCAGGGAGGTCATGTTCTTATCGTTAGTCAGATAGCAGTCCGTGTACTCGCATTTGTGTCGGAAGAACGGCTCTTTCCCGAAACCGAAACGGTAGTCCGGCCAATTGTAAAAAGAATTCCACAACAATATGGTCTTCGTCACCCTACTGTTTCCGATTCTGTTATTCGCGTTCATACTTTTCTCGGTGCTACACATAAAACTAGTTGTAATGAATATACTCGAAATGGCCCACATTACAATTAATAAAATGGCAAAAGAATATTTTATCAATCTCATTTCGAATAACATTTTATATCAGAATTGACCGCCGGATTTCGTGTCAATTCAGGTAATAATAGATTTCGGAGTGATGCGTGGTGCAAAGTCCTCCCAATAATGTATGTTTCAAATTCCTATCCAATTATAACATAAATATATCGCAGCACAGAACTGTCTACATGTCTATTCGGTATTGTATACTTATAGACAATATTTTTGCATTGTTGATGTCGATCGTGCCTTTCGTGTACTGTAATTTAAGATAAGAATGTAACGTAACAATAACGTAAGATAACAATTTACACCTCGAGCGAGTTCATAAAATTATCCAAAAGTCAGGGTTGATTCACCACTACTCTATACATTCTATACACACACACAAAGTATCTCGATTCTGCACACATACACAATGTCAAAATTGCACTCTGCGCTTATATCATCGTCTCTTATCACGGAAGATTGGAATCCACGATTATGGGTGTGCAGGTGACTGCAGAGTCCAAGAATATTCAAAGACAGTGACTGCTTGCTGATTTCTGAACCCAACTTGGTATTCTTTTTATTCTTGTCCGCAGCATGCTGTTAGCGCTCTGTTCCCGGGTGTCGGTTACCACTGCATAACGTTACTTTTCAGTTATACCCATCACCTTGTACATGAATGGTCGCTGAGGCATTTTCTAGGATAGCTGGCCTACTCATCGAAGCTACCGCTGAATGAGGATGACCTCGATGGTCATTATTTCGGCTTCCTCGAGCACATTGCAGTGTATGCGTTTATATTGCCACTTCATTTTCAAGATTCTATTCAATAAATGTAGATTGATGGCATTCCCTAGGACTTGGAGTATCCAAAAGCAGCGTATAATAATATATAGTATCTCTTCATCCATGTTGATTTACTGAGAGATTATGTAGATAGAATAGGATTGCGTTTTCACTGCATTACAATAAAATTCCATGGTAAAACAAATAGTGTGCATTACAATCCGTAAACTATAATAATACGTATTATAATAAGCTCAAATTCCAGAATTCAGTAACAAAAGTAAAAGCAGTTTGTGCTTCTAGATCTCGCTGATATGTATTATCGCATATATATCTTTTAATAGTAGTGTAGGAATCTCACTTCTGATTCGCCTCTAGGTATACACATAGAAACAAGAAACGAAAACTTGCGAATGAAATATCAAACCGTTGAAAGGTATCGGGCAGTCATCGCTGTTTCTTCTTCCAGGTAGGCAGGTGTCGCAGGAGTCTTACGAGAAGCCGCTCAGCGAGGAGGAGTTCCCCACGCCCGTGGTGGAGTGCGGGGGCCACCGCTGCAAGCCCGGGGCCTACAACTGCACCACCATCTCCACGCCTTTCATCAGGAGGACTCCACCCGTGGAAACTACCAACCTGATCTGCAGGGACGATTTAGGTAATGTTGGGATTAACGATTCAATCATGTAACCTACTTGCAAGCGGCTGTCGAAAACTATGCATTTAAAATAATGAAACGGCTCGCCTGGAAAATGGAGAAACATTCAGAATACTTTCGAAACATATTTTTGATGTGTAACATCTTTCCTCTCGCTTTCCTGCAATGATTTCGTGAAAATGGAAGGAAACGCGTAACAGGAAACAAGACGCCGGAGAAGCGTGCGCAATTTCATCTGACCAATGAGCGCGCGCGAAGAAAAACCGTCGTTTATAAACAATGAAACCTGACAGCCATATATTAAACGATATAATTGTGTTTTTTTTTTAATATGTTAGAATTACGACGTTTAAGCGATAATTTTTTTGATAGAATGATATGTTAGTGTTTATGACAGAGAATTCTTTTCCTTTCCAGGAAAATTATTTTCTGTCCACCAAATTCGTTAACATCATAGTACACTGTTTTATCGCCACGGTCAAAATTATTTACCGACAAGTTCACAGTGCCAGTGGGACAAAATTCAATATTTTTTTAACGACCGAATTCTTAAATTTAATGTACACAGTTTTATCGACATTGCCAAAATTCCATGACAGCTCACAGTGCGGTAAAATTCAATAATAAAGAAATGCACATACATTTTCTTTAATTGTTTTTACTAATGAATAAATATATACAGCTATTAGCTTTTTTAAATTTAGGGTTAATTTCTGTCTCTGCTCAATTGATATTTTTAATTTTGATTTTAAAAAAACCCTTTTTTTTTAAATTTTGAGGTTAATTTCTGTCGCTACTTAATTGATATTTTTAATTGTGAGATGTCAAATGTTACACATCATATCCGATTACTGTAAGGCTCGCTCGTTTTTTTGTTTTTCTTGAGGTAGATAATATTACATAATTGGCACGATGACAGCTTTCGAAATGACCTTCTATAATGTCTACTATTACACGTCTACTATTACCGAAAATAAAATTATTTACGTGACTTCAAGCCTAAGTAAACATTGCATTGTGTCTATGACAACAGTTCAAAAGACACGGTGATGGTTACTTAGGCGTGACGTCATTCGCTCTGATCAGTGTTTCAGTTAAAATGGCGGATTGCACAATTTTATACTTTTATTTTATTGAAAATCTAACCTTATGAATATATTACCTAATCTTAATATGTTAAAAATGGATGATTTTTTAGGGTACCTACTCTCAAAATATTTTCTTCTCTAAAATCACTTATTCTTTAATACTGTCACCACGCCTATTGTACATTAACTAATATTTTACATTTTGCAGTCAAGTTTTTTTAACTACAATCTATATTTAATTATTAATGCACTAGCTGTAACCCGTCAAAAATGAAAGAACATTGGTTCGTGTCTTTGCTAAGCCCTAGTATATGATTATAGCATCTTTTTGGCGGTCTACGGAGAGGCGGCCCTAGCCACATGCGTTAATCGGCCCCGCTCGGGTTTGGTAGCTCAGAGTTCAAGCCCCATCTCCGGCCGTTATTTTAGCCGTGAATTTGAACGAAATTACGGACGTTACACGAAGTTACGGGAACAGACAGACAGACGGACGGACAGACAACGAAAATATTATCTTTAATGATATTTATATTTACTTCCCACAATCTATAATACAATAATACTCTATAATTTATATTCATTCAGCTTATTCACATTGTTCATATTTTCCGGCATCTCATCATACATTTTTACACCCTTGTACAGTTGCCGGAAAATTTCTTGAAAATTTTTGGCGTAGTGGGGGAATGCGCAGAAGACAAAATTTGGGTCTCGTTTGTGGAACGGTACATACGAAAACTTTCCCCCACTACGTCGAAATATTTTAAGATGTTTGCCGGCTACTACCTATCTATATAAATAAAAATGTAAGTGTTCGTTTGTACAAAATCGATAATCTCTGAAAGTTCTTCACCGATTGCTTTGAAAGTTTGGCACGTTGCATTAAATTACGAGGATGTTTTTGTATACCTAATTTGTTTTAAACATATTAGAAATGTGTGCTTTCTCTTTTCTTTCTTTTCCATTTAACAAGACTGAGCCACAGCAACGCGTGGGCGGGTAGAGCTAGTATTAAATAATTTTGTGTACAAACTTTTTTCTTATATGTAATCTTATTCTACTCCTATTTCTAATTTTACAATTATTTATATAACTATTTATAACAATTTTGTTAAAAAAATATTTTGGCATTTCGTTTTAAGAATTTTGTGTAGTAATATGAGGACACTATAAAGAAGTATTTTTTAAATTTTCAATCAATTGAATGTTTTTCTCATTTCTTTAATTCTTTTTTAAAGATAATTCTCAATGCCCTGTTTTGCTTCACTTGTAGTTTCTTGATTTTCTTTCATTGGCTAAATACAACACAATAGTTTATTTTTTTTTAGTTTATTAATTTATTTTTTTCTTAACCTTCCAAGAAAAAATTGTGATATTTTTTAAAATATACTGAAAATTTGCTGCCAAAGTTAATTTTGAGTCTAAAATTAAGGGAGTTAATTATCAACCTAAGAAATATTGTGAAGTAGTTCTGTTACATCGAGTATATTTACTCGCGTAGGTACTGTGAAATAATATTATGCATGGCCGCTGACGGAATTGAGTACAGACCATAGTCCAAACCAAATAAGTAAAGTAAAAAGAGTAGCTTTTTGGTCTCGTGGTTAGGATTCTCGCCTCGTGATCCAAAAGGTCGCGGCTTCGAACCTCACTCTAGACTAGCAAGTCAGTCCTATTTTAATAGCGCAAGCGCTTAGTTTAGATCGAAAATAGTAAGAATATTGATGTGATACGTACTCCGTGTTCGCATCTCTATTTAAAAAAAAACATATACTGGCCCAACCTGACTGATTTCGATTTCTGTTTTAATTTAAAAATAATAATATGTATTCTTTTGATTACTGAAATAAAAATAGTCAACTACGTAAAAACTGTAAAAAAATTAGGTATATAAAAATAAAATATTTTTTAAGAACACTGTTATTTAAAACATAATTTCTAAGTAAAGAAACCGACAGAATTTGCAAAAAATTAATTACTTAAAGATGATTTACTTTCTAATTTGAGATTGTTTACTTCGTAATATTATTGAAAAAAATACATCTCACGAGTCCAATCACATAAAGACCACACAGTGGAGCAACTTTAAAACATCGTAGGTTTGGTAATTTATTACTTATTAAATAATTTGGTTTTTATCATTTTAAGAAGATATCCGTATTAAAAATATCTGGAACCTAATGAATAAATTTTAATACGATATGTTTCTCTACAAAAATGTGACGAATAACGCCAGAGAAGATACGAGAAAAAATTGTGAACTTTGCTCACTTTGGCAGACGAACGAACGTATTTTCAGGCCGGGCGCGGCGGCCCTGCGTGGAAAGCGTTCGTGCTCGGGGCAGGGACACGAAAATACTTTACTATCGGTGTGCGTGAAACGAAATCTGATAAAGAAACTAATAAATTAGTAAGTAGGCGAATATGCACAAGGACGCGCTGGGGCGTGCTGATCCAAATGTGGAGAATGGATCGCCCCTCCCAGCTGTTATAAATTGATCCCCTTTTCCCGGTTTGGACTCAGTTTGAAAATAGGGAGACACTTGATGATACATGATATATTTTATGTCCTTACCAAAAAGTTAATTGTTAATTAAAAGATTCACTAATTGTTAATTAAAACTTCACTTTTCTTTTGTTTTCTTAACTTATCTGGTTTTTATCTATTTACTAGCTTTTCATATCCGGCGTTGCACGGGTTAAGGAATAAGTTTAAAATAAATTTGTGAGGGTAAACAAAGGTTCGATTCAAACTGTATAGATTTTCATCGAAAATATATCAGGGGAAGGGGAAAGGGTAAAGAATATGGAGGAAATGTCACCAATGTTAACCGCCGAGTCCTGAAGAATAAGTTTCCAAATTTTGAGTCCGATCGGTCAAACGGTACATATTTGCATCGAAAATATGTCGGGGGGAGGGAAAGGGGTATGAGAATAGGGGGGAAGTGTTACCTATGTTACCCGTCGAGTCCTAAAGAATAAGTTTCCAAATTTGGAATCCGATCGGTCAAACGGTACAGATTTTTATCGAAAAAATGTGAGGGGGAGGGGAAGGGGTACGAGAATAGGAGTGAAGTGTTGCCTATGTTACCCGCCGGGTCCTAAAGAATAAGTTTCCATATTTTGAGTCCGATCGGTCAAACGGTACAGATTTGCATCGAAAATATGTCAGGGGGAGGGGAAGGGGTATGAGAATAGGGGGGAAGTGTTACCCTATGTTACCCGTCGAGTCCTAAAGAATAAGTATGAAAAATTTGAATCGAATCGGACAAACGGTGTGGATTTGTATAAAGAACAGACAGACAGACAGACATTGAGTTTTATAGGTATAGATATATTTTTTTTATTTCTGTCTTTGGTTTGATTTTGATATTTGTTTATCTGGCCTTATTTTGCTTTTGTTTATCTGGCCTTATTTTGCTTTTGTTTTTCCTGTTTTTGTTTCGAGATTTGATTCCTGCCGGCGGTGATTTTCCGAACTGGCGAGTCCTTTGCGTGTTTGTGATGTCTTTTTTTTTCCAATTGGGAGTGTTTGCATTTTCTTAAAGCTGTCTCCATGGTGAAACCGTCCGTTATATATATTTTAATGTTTATATATATTTTTATTTCATTTTTATTACATTTTTAATTTTTATGATATATATACGTATTTCTTTGTATCTTTTATATTTAGTTTTATTTTGCTTTTCTTATATTTATGCTTTGTTATTTACTTGTGATTTTATTTTTATGTATTGCTATTTTCTTTGAATAAATTGTTTTCATGACGCACTCCAGAGACAGTTAAGTTGTTAGTGCAGTTTTCTCGCCACATCGCACAAGTGCTTTTGAATCGTCAGCGGCGTAACGAGGAAACTGCTTTAGCATTAAAACAATGCCAAACTGGATGGCGAAAATGTAGGGCGATACGGGAGCTTTTACTCGTAGCCTTAGGTCTGTGGTGGATCCCACTTCACTGTTAATTAAAAGATGCAAAAATTCGGCGGGTGTCCTGTCCATTCACTGTTAATTAAAACAACATAAAATGATATTAATTGGAGATGCTTGAGACGTTTTTGAAAATTAAGATAAATATATTCTCCGTATCATCCTTATGTAATATTTTAAAAAATGAGGGTAAACAACACTTTTTTATTCCACTATATTTATTTTGAATTGTTAGAACGTCTCCTATTGTCAATAACAACACGTTTACAACTAAATTAAAAATAATTCGAGACTTATGTCCCTCCATTCTGGCTCCATAAGTTTGATTCGAAATTATTATATGGGTGCAATAAAGGAAGAAAGATGGACATCTTAGAGATTTTAGAAATAAATAATAATAAAATAAATAATAAAAATATAATTAACATCCAGATACCGCCCTATCCTCCCCACTCCTATCCATTCTAACCCCGCCCCCAACCCCCACCACCATTACACCCACCCAATCCCTATAAATTCTGTCTCGAATTATTTTTAATTTAGTTGTAAACGTGTTGTTATTGATAATGGGAGAAATCCCGAAAACATTCTAACAATTCAAAATAAATATAATGGAATAAAACAGTGTTGTTTACCCTCATTTTTTAAAATATTAAAAATGAATTTCCACAATGTTACAAACAAAAAACTTGAACATTCATCCTTATGTATTTATTTACCTATTTAAGCGTACACAGATAATAACTTTTATATTTCATTTTTCAAAAGTTATTATGGCATTAGGTACTATTATTTCTACAGATATTTTTTGTAATAAATTTTCTAAAAGTATCTCAGTTAGAGTCAAGTAATTCTTACAATTAAAGCATTTATTGCAATGCGTTATCTGTCGAAGGACGTCAATTTCGACTTTTTTAAACTGATTCTGTATCAATACCAAAGGTAAGATGATTAATAACTAGCCAGTAGTCTCCATACAAGACGTACCGTTCTATTAGATTTGATACGGAGAAAATGTATGGGAACGGGAGAGCAAACTCATTTTTCATTTACTATCACAAGTATCTTACCATTTTACTTCTCATAACTTGCAAGAAATATAATAATATCTATTTATACCTATAAAACTCAATGTCGGTCTGTCTGTTTGTCTATACAAATCTACGTTCGATAGATCTGACCTAAATTTTATATACTTTTTTTATAGGATCTTGCAGAAAACGTAGGTGCCTATTTCCTCCCTTTACCCCACCCAATCCTTCCGATATATTTTCTATAGGTACAAATCTACACCGTTTGACAGGTTTTACCCTTTTGCATGCTTATTCTTTAGGACCTTTCGGAAAACATGAGTGTCATCTCTCCTCTCGTCTTTACACCACTCCCTCCCCTCTTCCCTAGACATAAATGTAATGCACTCCAAATTAAATTTAATACTACTCCCCTTCCGCCCACTGTTCACTTTGGCCACAGTATAATAAAGCATACAGTGTGTTGTCTCGGCAGTCTCCTTGAAATAAGTACCTACGGCCGCTTGGCACTTAAACTTGGTTAAACACGCACCAGGGCTGCTCATTGACTGACTCTTTATGGTTTGGGGTGCCATATTTTGACGTAAATGTATGCGTGGGAGCGTCTCACACTGCTTGCGTCCGTACGTTACTAGAGCCCTACGGCGACCGCGCATACCGAAGTATACCGAGATTTCGAAGGGCGTCGTTTCGGCTGTTTTTTTTTTTTTTTTTAAATAAAATAAATGTTTATTCAATGTTCAATGTTACAAATGTTTACAGTGTTTACAAAATTAAATTAAGGTTTTTTCATTGTTGCTGAGTGTCTTGGCAGCAAGTAAACACTAAATTGATTTGACGCCCTGCCTGCTACACTAGTAATTTACTGTATTATAGCAGACAGTACTCTTCCAGTAGTATAATGTTCAAGAATATTTATTATTTATATAACATTTGTGAATCAATCGTATTGCCAATTAAAATTAAATAATAGTAATAATTAAATGTTTACAATTTAATAATGGTGTTAATTAATTCTATTATACACAAAGGAAAAAAATGATCTGAATAGGATATTAATAAAATAAAATAAAACAATTAAAAGTATTTAAAAAGATGACAGTAAATGTTCTTGTAGGAATAGTATATTTTAAATTTAGTTTGTATGAAGATATAATAATATATGTTTACTATAGTGTGCTTTGGCTTTGTATCGTAATGATGTTATGGCCGTTAAATCTTCACTATACTTTTGTGTCGTAAATATGTGTTCAGGCGTTAAACCTTCACTTTGGCTTTGTACCGAAAAAAATATTATGGCTGTAAAGTCTTCACTTTACGATTGTGTCATAAATATGTGTTACGGGCGTTAAACCTTCACATCGGCTTTGTACCGAAAAATTATTATTGCCGTTAAATCTTCACGTTACATTTGTATCGTAAATATGCGTTAAACCTTCACTTTGGCATTGTACCGAAAAAATATTAGGGCCGTTAAATCTTCAATTTGGCTTTGAAAGGTAATGATGTTATGGCCGGCAAATCTTCACATTAGCTTCGTGTCGTAAATATAGTACGGGCTTTAAATCTTGTCTTTAGCCTTGTACCGAAAGCAGTGTAACGGTGTTGAATCTTCTGACGTGGTGGCGTCACCCTCTTCCAGGAACCGTGATCGAGCAGCGCGACATCGTGCGCGTGCTGACCCTGAAGGAGGCGACCGGGGAGACGCCGCCCACGTGCGAGGGGCACGCGTGTCCCGCGGGCTCCCGCAGCTGCTCCTACGACACCATCATCCAGCTCGAGCCCTACTCCAAAAACACTCACGTCGTCTGCTACGACATCAAAAGTAAATACTGTATTTTTATTTTCAATACGGCTGTCAACGGGTTCAGTTAATCTTTATTTTATACTAACCTTTGAAACCAGGCATCAAAAGCAGCCCTCGTAGGCCAGTGAGCATGACACTGGCTTCTCACTTCGAGGGTTTTGAGTTCAATTCCCGGTGAGTTCACGATATATCTACGTGATTTAGTCAAGCTTGGATGTTTTTGTGATGCAACGACTTCAGCAATTGGGACTATTGGCCTGTTGAAGCGTTTAAAAAGAAATTAAATGAAAAAATACTGAAATTTTTAATTCAATGATTTATATGGCATTACTGCACAACTGTTGGGTGTTGAAAAATAATAGTGCGCCATCGTATTTATAGACATAAAAACACAGAATGCTATTCTGCTTCCTGTCTAGGGTTTCTAATGACAAGTAGGTACCTATTTATGAACCACTTGTACTCCACATTCCCTACGCTCAACATTATACCATGCTATGTCACATAGGGATGTGGAATACACTAATTATACCATGCAAATTCACTTCCTGCTACCTTCCAAAAGCCTCATCTAAAACTGTAAGAGTCGTAAATGTAAATTAATTAAGTAATCATACGGGCATAAACAGGTACGTCCCGTCTATTTTTGAGTGTTGGGGTGAAAATCATTATGGTACAACTTTTTCAATTTTACACGAAACCTTTGGAAAGTAGTCGTGAATCTACAAATGTGAATTACAAGGGATTCATAAATAACTGTCACTAAAATGGCATGTAAACCATTTAAATTTAAAATAGATACCCTACCTATCTACATCGAAATTTTGTTACACATGTATGGATTGTTGGTAACAATCACCATGTAACAATCTTATTATTTTCAGAATACGACCGTAAGTATCGTATTTTTTTTCTAATCCAACGTTTTAAGGATTTAATCGTGATTAATTCATAACATAACAAAAAAATACTTATAAAAAATGTAATAATGTGGCAACACGGTCAATAGAAAGGCAAAAACAGAATAAAAATTAACACTTATAATATATCAATTTGTATAATTCCGCCGACAAATGATACGATGCAATACAAATACACCTAATAAAGTAAATTTTTATTTAGAAAATTCATGTTGATTTTCATGTTTTCTGTTTTATATTTATATCTAGTGGTGTTAGGCTGCAAAGTATGTATTTTATTAACAACTATGACTAGCTAGTAAAGGTCAAATGTTAATTAATTAATTTGTGGTTTCTTTTTTTTCAGATAAAATAACATCAGATGTAAAAATTTAAGGAAAATCAAACTACAATATTTTCTAGTCTATGTAATTAGATACGTCAAACGAAAATCATTTATTTTTTATATCGGTTTACAATGTTTTAAATACCCATAAAAAATGAAATAAATATACTTTTGGCAATAATGAATTGGTATTTTATAGTAAATTATGTATGGGATATAAAGGCAAAAGAAGCAATATCAAAAAAAAATATTTTGAATGCAGACACCCAGGATTACTTAACCACGGTCGTTAGACATATTCAACTGTATTTCGGATATTTTATACGCACCGTATGTATTACCAAGAAGCGAATCTCGACGTTTCGTTGGATACTTATCCAACGTCATCAAGAGGACGACCTTTACCCGCTTCTAACAGGTTCTAACGACACTGATTCAACCCTTGAGAGAAGTTGCAGTAAAATCCGCCGACGTAACTAGTACATATTGCACACTGGCGACCTCTATTGTAGAAGAAGAGAACACTCCACAACAAAGTGCTTACAATTTACGCCCTAGAAAGCAGCACCTAATCAGTCCGACCTCCACCTCCGCGGGTAAAGGTCGTCCTCCTGATGACGTTGGATAAGTATCCAACGAAACGTCGAGATTCGCTTCTCGGTAATACATACGGTGCGTATAAAATATCCGAAATTACAGTTAAATACCCAGGATTACTTATTGAAAATGTTCTGACTTCTAGATTTTATGTATCGAAACAAAGAGTGTTTATATTCATTTGGAAACAAAGGATGTAGAGCAGCGGTACTCAACCTTTTTTCTTCGGGCCACATAAATTTGTTTGTTAATTTACGCAGGCCGCAACATTTTACTGATATGGCGGAAAATAAATTCATATGGGGAAAAATAGTATTGGTTGAAACCCTTTTAATTCAAGATTAGGGCGTCGCCAATTGATTAATCAACAAATATTATTTTTTACAAAACAGAATGATAATAATACTTATCTTTTATCAGCATACTAGCCAATATCAGCTCAAATATCAAAAATAGTTTGTTTCCCTATATGAAATTTATTTTCCTTTTATCTGTAGGTATACTCAAAATACAATAATAAAAATAATAAAACTCAAAACTACGTATATCCAAACGTTTATTTTTGATTAGCGTATTAATAAAAACAATAGAAAACCCATTCGAAAACACCTACGAAAACTGATTTGTGAGTACGGATTCCAACACCTTATTTCAGACGTAACGAGGGACGAAATTATAAAAGAAAAAACGTCCAGAATTGCATAGTCCATATTGTAGCGGGAAACGAAGGCGTCTGATACACATGCTTCTTTAGTGGCATGTGAGCATGCGCAGTATCGACCTTGACAGTGGCATGCTTATTAGTGGCATGTGTGTACGCACATTGCTAGAAATGAGCATGCCACCTAGTGGCATGCGTGGCATGCTCAAAAATCAAACGCCGGTTGATTTATAAGCATGCCACTGTCATTCACCATAGAGAAGGGATATCTTTGGAGCATGTGTGAACAGACTTGCTTATTTATGAGCATGCTATGTCATTCGCGGGCTTCGCGGCTAGTATTATCGATGCGATCTTCTCAGTCCGCGACAGATGAAACATATATGGCGCGTTGGGGAGATGATAAAACATTACTTTTCGTGATTTATTATAGGAATCACGAATGTCTATGGAATACTTGGTCACCGTTGTGTAAAAATAATATAGTGAGAAATGATGTTTACGAAACTTTATTAATAGGCATGAATGATTCAAATCATACAATAAAAATTATATAAACTAAAATCAAAAATGTGCGGATGGAAACTCGGTAACTTTTTTGATTTATTGGTTCACTTGAATTTTCTATTTCAGTTTGCAAAGTTTCCATTTTGAACAAGAGCGTCTCTATTCTATGACAAGAGCATGCCACTAATAAGCATGTGTGTTTGATTGTTAGCTTTGGGCATGCTTATTTATGAGCATGCCAGTAAAGAAGCATGTGTATCTATACCTTAAAGGTACGACGCATTAAAAATACAATACCAGTTTTTACAAATATTTGGACATACACAAAATATTGAAAGTAGGAATAATATTTGTAGATTTCAAAAAAACGTTCGACATACTGGAACACGAGATTTCACTAACTGTAATGGATGAATGTGGAATACGAGGACCACTTAAAAAATAGCTTAAAAAATGACAAACACAAAACTTACTCTGTGGTTGAAACTACCTATGGTTGAAATAAAAAATTCGTTTTTAAACTATAGAAATCGCCGGTTTTAAAATGACAGGAGTTTAAAAATGTCCTTAGGTTTTCACGGCCGTTCAGAATCTTCTGTGTATAGTTTTCTGGGATATTCTGCCGTGTATTTGTGACCTCTCCGGCCAACGTTTCGGTTCCCATTGCAGAGTCCATCACATCAGCCCTGATGATACACGGCAGAATATCCCAGAAAACTACACAAATGACAGGAGTTTGTCTTTCTGTTCGCGCGTATTTCAAGATATTCAAAACTTACGAGATCAGATTTTTTAAATCTCGTTCCTGATAATAAATGTGTTTCGGGCCGCATAGAACAGCTTGGCGGGCCGCAGGTTGCGTATGGGTGATGTAGAGTATACTTAAATAGTATGAAGGGGTGTAGATGTATCACTATGCTTCTGATTTTCGCTCTGTAAAGTTCTTCGCAAATAAATTTTTAATTTTCCGGTAGAAGTCTTCAATTGTCTTTTAAATACTGATACACCTGTGCGGGATTTAATTAGTAGAAACAAAACATAACACGTATTATATATATATATATACATAGAGGCACTGAACATTTAACCTAACTTAGTAATCGGTACCGCCTGTCGCTAGATGGCAGAGACGTTTCGCTACGCTGAAGAAAATGGTTGCAAACACTACCGGTAGATGGCGACATTCGCGGAGGTCTCTTCTTTTTCCAATTCCTGATATTCGACCGTTTTCTGAAATAAACAATATTGCTATTTTTGTATCTTGACAGTTATTATATAGCATTGTAACGCCGTCAATTTTGAAATTTTAAGTTTGAATGTTTGAAACTAATTAATTCAATCAATTAGAAAGCTCATTATTCATAATTGTGAATAACTTAACATTTGTTTACGTTTTAGAGCTTTCTGAATAATGAATTCATCAATTTCAAACCTGTCAAACTTAAAAAGTAAGAATTGGCGGCATTACAATGCTATAAAACAACTGTCAAGATACAGAAATAGCGATATTGCTTATTTTAGAATAAGGCCGGCTATGCGTGTGTCCACGGATGAGATTTTTATATCTCATCTGGGAGCATTGTCGCTCAACATATACATGCGGCAATGATTTAAAGCTCACTTCGCGCTCATCTCTCTACCGTCCCTTACGCGAAATCGAGATGAATCTGCGACTCAAGCAAGCTATCATTTTATGTGCTATTATGTATAGAACTTGTAAATAGTATCTTGGACGCTGACAAACAAACTGGTACACACCGACCTTTGCCGTCAAGTCACCGGGACTGGAGATCAGATCAGTCTCGTCCGCGTACAGTAGCCGGCAACATCTTGAAATTTTACAGCGTAGTGGGGGGAAGTTTGCGCATGTACCATTCCACCAACGAGACCCAAATTTTGTCTTCTGCGCATTCCCCCACTACGCCAAAATTTTTCAAAAAGTTTGCCGGCAACTGTACCTGCACGCATCTTCAAAGTCTACGATACTCTTTTTGACGTATTTGGCATTCCAGACAATAGGATAATTTCACATTTTACAGATATCTATGAAAATATATGAAATAGATTTAGAAAAATTAATTATATTTCGTAACTCAGTATGCGTGGTGTGGGATAATGTTTTCATTCATAATTTTTATAATAAAAATCTTAAAAATTACGCTTCCTTCAAAACGCGATTTGATTGGTGGTGACGTTGTTTGACAAGAATTAAAGACAAACATACGTGATCTATGGTGTATGTCACTGTAATATGTTTTGTTTCTATGGTAACTGTTCGTCTATGGTAACATAATACTTACAATAAAATGATTTTCACAACAAAACAGAGAGGAATAAGAAGAAAGAACTTCATTTTTCTTCTCGTCTCATCTCATCGCACGACACCACTCCTGTCTTAAGGGAGCACTCTTAGGCACAGTTATAAATAGTTTATCGGGAGTTTTCAGGCAAGAATTTCTACATTTGGGCACCATATAATATTTACAATACTTTTTCCCAGACATTATGGATGAAATACAAAAAAGCCGTCTTGTTTTGTAAAAAAACGAATGAATTTCTAAATACGCGAATGTGCTGTCACGTGGTAAAAATCAGATTGACATGAAAACTGCCAAATTACGATACCTGCGAAAATAAGCGTTTTGGCGGGAGTTTAAAATCGTCATTTTCAAAATCGTTTTTTAATGTTAAAATTTTTCTATTAAAAAAAATTGAAATTACTCTATTCATACAACATCGACGACGGCAGAATGATTTGAAATTTAAATTAAAAGTAAATAAAAAATGCTTTATCTTGATGCTCGACAGCAACCAGTGATTCAGTCCAGTATAACGAATCAAATCATTCAAGTTACACATTCGGATGGATTGAATAACTGCTTGTCGACGTATATTCCGACAGCTTACATAACACAAAACATTAAAAATATTGCCGGGTGATGGCAAACACAATTCGTAAAATAAAATCAAACAAAGAATGGGGCAGCAAAAAGTCGTCAGAAAAATAAATTACATACTTCATCTTTAATCTTTGATCAAATTATCAACACATAGAAAAAAGTTGGTAGGTGCCTACTCAAACTACTGTACAACAACAATGGTAAGTAATATTATTAGTCAGTCAAATTAGACGCAAAAAGCCCAGACTGTCGGAAAAATTCTTAAAAATCTGAAATTTTTATACATGTATTATTCGTGAAAAAAAATTTTTTATGACATAATATCTCGAATTGCAATACTGATATTTTTAGGATATTTTCATATACATATTTTTATCATCTAAACGTATTTATTTACAAAAATTCAGCTATGTAGGATTTTTCCGACCAAAAAGCCTTATTGACCGGACTGGTCAAGAATTTAAGATAAAAAAATTAAACAAAAAATTACGTAACTCGGCATACCCGTTAAAAGTCGTCTCTGTGGATTGATTTATATTTCTATTAAATACAACGGTTAGCTTATTCTACGACATTAATCTTGTTCATAAAAATATTGGTAAATACATTAATCAAGTAAAAATTATGTTTACGAATATACCTGGTTTTTATAAGTTTGTCTTGATAATATTGATCGATTCAATACCTTTAATCAATGAATTAATTTACCTCGAACCCCCCCCCCCCCCTCCCCTCACCTACCCCCTCACCCACCCCTTCACCGTAACACATTTGCTTGGTTTAACTTTTAAAGATCTTTAGTACACAATAATTCTGAAGTAGAGAACATTGTTCTCGAAACATGTAGATTTTTTAATCTAATAAAGTGGTGAAAACAAAGTAATTTGTGTTTTATTTTAATAATAATGTCACCACAAAGTTCAAGCCTTCATACAGAAGAAGAAAACATATTCTTCGAACAGTTAATTAATTTACCATTAAAATATCACACTTCGTGTAAGGTATCCTTATTTCTAGTTCCCTGTTATCCTGCCTTACATCTGGTCTAATTTTTTTTTTACAAAAACATTTTTTAAAACAGTTAATTTTCCTCTATGTCTGCAATGCTGCGAAAAAATACACATTTTTGAGGTGTCAAAATGGATAAATCTTTTTTTTTATAAAAGAATTTCTAATAAGGGATTTATTTAAAAGGTACCTACTTTAAACAAATTCGTGTACCTACTAATTTCAGTTCACGGTAAGTACACAAATCATATTAAAAAAAATAAAAAAAGTAAACATCACAGTAAAATTGTAATATTCTGAAACAAATTCTAATTTTCTTAACTGTTCAATAGTTTGCTTATATTCTTATATAGATGTTGATTTGAAAAACTGTACCCTCTGAATCAAAAGTTTACACATCCACCTAATACACATTTAAAAATAAATTTATACTTCATTTCGATGTAATGTAATGTAATGAAGTAGTTTTCTTTCAGAACCTCCAAAACAATGCTTGTCTTCTATTTATGAGAAGTTAATTGAAATTGAAGAAAGTGAAATCACTTTCTCAAAATAAATAAAATAATCCATAATAACCAATTTGGTTTCATGGAAAATAAAAATACGCAAGACGCAATAGCTCAATTAACAAATACTGTCCAAGAATCGCTAGACAAATCTTTTAAATGTATTGGTATTTTCGTGGACCTAAGAAAGGCTTTTGACAGTGTCTCACACAATAAACTAATATTAAAATTAAAATCTGTTGGTATAAAAGGTACAGCTCTAAGCTGGTTTCAAAGTTATCTACATGAAAGACAACAATGTGTAAAAATTAATAAAACTCTAAGTCAACCCTTAACCAGCGACTTCGGTATACCCCAGGGGACAGTTCTAGGCCCATTGCTATTTATAATTTACGTTAACGACATCTTCAACCTAAAACTGAACGGAAAAATAATATCATACGCTGACGATACTGCGATCATCACGAAAGGAAGCGACTGGGACACAGTTAATACACAAGCGAACAATGACATAAATACGCTAAAATTATGGTTTGACAACAACTTACTCTCCTTAAATTCCGACAAAACTTACTTTATTCCTTTTTCAATAAAAAAAACCGACAATCCCTTCAAATTTACAAATTATTGTACATGACACCAACTGCAAAAAAACTAACTGCAATGACAAATGCTCAACCCTAGAATCTAAAAGAGAACTAAAATACCTTGGTGTAATAATAGACCAACACCTAAAATGGCACAGCCACATTAGCGAGTTGGTCAAAAGAATAAGGAAATGCATATATATGTTCATAAGATTGCGTAACACACTAACCATAGATAATTTAAAAATGGTTTATTACGCTTCTGTCCATGCACTACTCCAATATGGAATCATTGGATGGGGAGGGGCGTATAATAACATCATAAACACAGTGAAAGTAATCCATAGATCAATTATAAAAGTAGTATTAAAAAAAAGAAAAACCTTCTCTACACAATTACTTTTCTCTAAATTCCAAGTTCCAAAATTAGAGAATGTTTACAAAAAAACGTCAATTATACAACTAATTAAAGAAAACATAACTGCTAAATTTGAAAAAAACACATCATTAAGATTCAAAAATAATTTTAAAATCCCAAAATATAATACCAAACTGTGTCAACAAAACTACATATACTTGGGCATAAAAAACTTCAATAACCTACCTACAGATATTAAGAAAATCGATGACTTACAACAATTAAAGAAAAAAATAAACCAACACTTTAGATCGATACAATTTGACAATGCATAACAAGACATATAGCTAAGGAACAAATAAGCCAAATCCAAAATAAACTAATAAAGTGTAAGCCCCTCACCAAGCACATGAACAAGTCTCATTTTTGGAGAGGCAAAGCAATAAAATAAAATGTATCTAAGTAGATTGTAATAGACAAATGTATTATGATTTAAATGAGTTTTAATATTAAATAAAAAATAAATAAAAATATAAAAAATGTAGAGTTGGCTGAATATTATTATTTTTATATGATTTTTTATGTAATTTAATTATGACTTGGATTATGGCCAAATATACATCTTGACAAAATTTATAAATGCTCGATAACTATTCCTTTCACAAGTATTGAGCCCGAAATAGCATTTTCTGTTGCGTCTTATATTGGTCGTAAACTGAGAAACTGTCTCAGTGATTCGAGAATCGATAACTTTCTCAGGCTGAGAACTTATTTCCAAAATTCTGAAAAATAAGATACTGAAATCTTATTAATTTTCTGTTGGTTAATTTTAATACTAAATATGCCACATGGACGGTCCCTACGTAAACTGTCGAATCTGCAAAAATTTGATTTTCATTTTACTGTCTGAAACCATCCAATTTACTCTATATTTTTGGAGAATGTTAAAAATTTTTTTCATTTAATAAAAACGATAAAGGAAAATATTTTTTTTTTAATAACACCGTCGACATATGTATGTTTGATTAAGAATTTATGACTGATTTGTTCAACATTTAGTTCCTTATACAGGGTGTACCGAAGAGAATTTGTTAACACTAATTAACACTAGTTAACACTAGCAGGTAAGTTTCTGCTAGGCCCTGCGGGCGGCTATTATGGCCGCTTCGCGGCCAATGATGGCCGCTGCGCGGCCTTTTGTGTTTGCCGCATAGCAAACACAATTTTTTACCTACGACTACGTGAGCCGCTTTGCCGCCAATTGTGTATGTCAAGTTTCCATTTTTCAATACTGAAAATAAAATTTACAAAATATCAAGATAAGGGAAGTGTTCTACAATACCAGAACACTATTTAATGGAGATCTTATTAACGAAGATAAAATATGTACAGCATGGTTATATAATGTACCTATATATATATATAAAAAAAAATATTTATGTTTGAAAAAATCCGCTCCATCCATTAATCGCATAGAACTTCTGAAAAATCGAACATCCATAACTCGATAATCGGCCGTATTCTGAAATAAGCAATATTTCTTTTTTGTATCTTGACAGTTATTGTATCACATTGTAATGCTGCCAATTTTGACTTTTTAAGTTTGGCTGGTTTGAAAATAATTAATTCAATCAATAATAAAGCTCTAAAACCTAAACAAATGTTAAGTTATTAATTTCAAACCTGTCAAACTGAAAACTTCAAAATCGGCGGCATTACGATGTTATACAATAACTGTCAAGATCAATGATATACTTATACATCAATGAGTAAAATGACATTAAGTTCACTTCGTGGTTTAAAAAAAATGTAGAGCGTAATAAATGTTTTCATATTTAATTTAATTATGAGTTAAGTTCAAAAATGTAAAATAATAGTTAATGAATATATGCAAAAATATAAAAACAAAAGAGAAACGAAATAAAATATGCTTACGTCAAACGTCAAAAAGCGGTATCGCCAACACAAAAAATATATTCACGCGTCATAGTTGGCTGCTTTTTATGACAATAAAAACACGGATTAAACACACTCTAAATTGTTAATTCGTACAAAAAAAGGTATGTTTTTGTGAATTTTTTGTGACGACACAGTTAAAACCTCTTTATTAAAACCAATGATACATTAAAGTATGACATTTGAAGAATATTGTTTAAATTTTCAAGACGAAATATTAAAAAATACGGCAATGGCAGGAGAATTGCGGTGTCCATCATAACTTGGTGCTAGATCATCTGAAATCGAAAAATCAAAGCTCATTCGTTAGATAATAGGTTTTTCCAGGTAACGCTGGGAGGGTTTTTTGAAATTTCAATTTTTCAAATTTTTGAACACTTTGAAGGGAAAAACGCGATTTTTTGCGAAAAATATCGACTAATTTGTTATTAAAAAATAATAATTAATAACAAATTTGAAAAAAACTCTCCAGCGTTACCTCGTAAATTATGTACAGAAATAGTGTTCAAAATTTCAAAAGGATCGGTGCAGTAGTTTTGAAGTTATGATGGACACCGACTTTGAAAACGTGATATGTGGGGAAAACGCTTTAAAGTTTTGCACACTGTAAAATTCAAAATAAAACTCAACACTTATTTTATACTTACACATAATCGTCGATGCCATGTTCACACAGCAAAGAGCTTTCATCATCAGCATCATTTTGTCCTTGTCTACGCAAAACTCTTCCAATACAATAGCACGTCCGGTACTCCTCAGGTGAGCGCGCCTCTTAGCTGCCCGAGTAGGTATAGAAAATCAGTCTGAGTATCGCTCAAATGTTCATAATTTCGTCAATTTTGCTCCGATTGACTTGAAATTTTGACACAATATTTTTGCGATGTTATACATTCATTTAAAAAATTAAAAATAAAATGCAAAAAAAAGTTAAAAACCTTACCCCCCCCTTAACTGGCAACAGAAATCATCCATTTTCCGCGACAGCATTTTTGGCGTAATTAATATATAGATGTTGAGTGAGGGAAATGTGGGATTTTTAAGCACTTGTGATTAAAAACACAAACGAAGAATAAATTGCGTCCTGCGTTTCTATTTCTATGTAGACTGTAGTGCAATATCACTTTTAAATGTATACTTAGTATACAGTATACAGTAATGGTATATAAATATGTAATTTTAAATCAAATTTAAATCAAAAAAATTATGTTGCACATATATGAATTGTAGTGTCGGACCTACATAATATCTGAGTGTTCTAAAAAATACCTGTTTATTTAATATCGAGCGATCTGAAGTCTTCAATAAAATATAAGTGTTTGATGAATATTATATAAAATACATATTAATACTATTTTAAAAGTTGTTAGAAAACAGTTCATTTCACACATATCCACTAATATCTTCATCCAAAAAGTTCATATACTAAATTAAATCCAATACTTAGGTCATAATGATAAAAAATTGACATTTGACAGTTTCACAATAAATTATTGTTTTAAATAATTTTTATATTTTTATGTAATAATAATTTGATGGACTCCATCAGAAAATTGTTAAAACAATTTCATTTTTCACTGGCAGATAGATATACCTAAAACTATTTTTCCTTCTGTTTGCCCTTGGCCACGCGTCGTGCTATGTTTAAATGCGAAAAATTAGGAGCAATTGGAGCATGGTACCATTGTTCCAAAAATTTGTACTCGGTGTCCGGACCGGATTGTCCTACGGATTGCTAGGTACTGCGTGACACTCGGACCAACAATAGACTTCGCAGGTTCACGAATAAAACAGAGGAAGCATGCCCGAATAGCGCACGAATCGAGCTGGCCTGCTCGCCGATAGCTCGGGAGATTACATCGCGCCTACTCCAAACTCGTGAATTAATAATATCAACCGCAAAGTGTTTACTTTGGCGAATATTTTTACTCCCTTTCTATTAACTCGTAGCGTCTGCTTGTCTGCCGAAAAAACATTGGATCGATTTTTACCCTTTTCCCGTGATCCAATCGAGCTGACACTTTGCAGGCAGACTTGTGGCGACGATAAAAATGATCTAAAAAATTTTTGTTTAAATTTTTTTAATTATTGTGGTATAATTTGGGATTTTTAGAAATTTTAACGGTTTTTAACTCCCTTTCCTTTAACTCGTAGCGTCGCTCGACTCGAGCAAGACGCGTAGAGAAGGCGCGAAACCTGTTTCAATTAGTAAATGAGAAAGGCAGTATAAATAAAAACTTGGTTTTTATGGGTTAGTTTTTTTTAAATGAATGTCTGCGGATTTGTGAATAATTTTTCAGTTATCTGTTTATAACTATTTACTGATTTTACGACACTACACACAATCAAATCCGAATAACCAAGAAATAACAGGTTAAACGGGAGTAATTTAAAGGTTTTCTGTTATTTAAAAAAAAAAAAATTTCTGTTAATTTATTGAATTTTTTTTACTTGCAATACAGATTGCTTCATTTACAATGCAAGTTGATTTAAAATATAGTTCAAGACATAAATATAAAATACAAAACACTCAACTATCGTCAGTTATCAGTGAGTAGGTAGCTTTTAAAAGACACGTGCAAGATTTTTTGGGGCTAGAGTTATACCAAAACACATTTATTGATTATTTGCAATTATTCAATGTTCGTGATGTGGTGGCGATTTTTGAGGACAACAACGAATTCCAGGGAGCTATTCATGTTCACAGTACGATAGTTAGTGTCTGATAATGCTGCTTATAATATTTTGTTGATAAGCTTGAGTGATATGATACCATCTCGTACAGAAAAAATTGTGGTTGTAAGATCAGACGATAGGTGAAGCCTCGGAACACTCCATTTAATCAGCTAAAGCATCGCTAATCACAAAACCTGTTATTCCGTTTTTTTGCTCTGGAACAGTAAGGTGTGGAAGGTCACCTCTAGAGAACCTCTAGAGAATCTCTAGGGAGATTAGTCTTCGATGATCCTCTAATGAATACCGGAATCATTAGAAACTGCTCATTTTTCATTAATTTTTATTAATTTAAAGTAACATTACAATTAATGTATTCAATGTTACGGGATCGTGGAAGACGTGGCATGACCAGATTAACCAGATACTGGAAGACTAGAATCCTTAACAACCGGCGAGTTTGCATGCGAAGATATATGAATGTGGATGAGGCGAGAGTTGTATGTCAGGTCAGAAGAGTGTGGCACTCTATCCTCTCTGCCTACCCTCACGGAGAAACGGCGAGATGGTAAGTAAGTAAGCACACTTACTCACTAGTGAACGGGAGGTACTCTCCCAATTCATTGTCTGCTGCTAACAAATTGCTCGTCTCGATGGCGTCGTCTCACTTACACAGATTTTTTGGGTTTCCAGACGTTTCGCGAATCTAGTAGTTTATTCTAGATCCTTCCGACAATTTCCAATTTACTGTAAAATGTCCAGAGTGCTGAGAAAACGTTGAATTTCTTCAGTCTCGTGACAATATTTATATTTAAGTAAAGTATATGTAAAAAAAGTACTGTAAAAAAAAGTGAGAATTAACAGTTTTAATGTGAAATATTTGAAATATTGCATTTTAACGTGATTCATTATTTAGTCTTGATCAAATTTTTGTACCTGCTCCAAACATAATTTTTTTTTCTATTTATTTTCTTTACATTTTATAATATTTAGTCCCACAAAACGACTAAAAAGACGTTTGTCTGTAGGTTCATCTTTACAATTGAGAGTTACACTTTTACAAAATATTATTCACTTTATAAACATAAGAGATGAAAAACGAAAACAATTAAGTACAAAACACAACATAAAAGATATTTTCAGTACAAAGTTAAAAATTTTAAGCAAATTAAGAAAAGAGCAATAAATAAAGAAAATAACAAATTAAAAATATATATATATATATAGAAAAAATTAAGGAAAAAGAAAGAGAAATATATATAAATATAAACATCACTAATTATTCAAAGTCATTCATAATAAAACACTTAATATAGTTCATAAATAACTAATGTCGTTTTCTATTAACCACTTTTTAAGTTCTGACATTGACTTTGGAGTTTTTAGGCCTGAGGGAAAGGTACTTTGTATTTTGTTCAAGAACATGGTCCTCAGACCATATTTGTTTGTTATTCTTGGTATTGTTAATATTTGATTTGAAGCGCATCTTGTGTTTTTGCCATGATCAACTACTTTTTCGTAACTTTCATTTTCGTGATTTTCTTTTATCAGCAGAAATATAACTAGTCCAAGAATTGGCAAAATATTTACGGATGAATATACTAGTTTAGTATTTTGTCTTTGCTCAAAAACCTGTGGATTATTATTCTATTTACGATAGCAGTTTGTAGATTTTGTATCGGCTTAATATGTGAATTGCTGGAAAGGCCCCAAGATCTTATACCATATCTTAATATTGATTCTACCAAAGAAAAATATATCACTCTTAAAACAGGCTTTGGGATAATGTATTGCATCTTGTAAAATTTGCTAGACACTGTCCTAAGGCTCGTACAAATTTTATGTATCAGCTGATCCCATTTGAAGTGTTCATCTATGATTAGACCAAGGTATTTGTGAGTTTTCACATACTCCACAGTGCTACATAAACATTTATTTTCAATACCTTTATGTATGCAGTTGAAGCCTGTATGTATGTATGAATTGAAAAACCTATTTATCCCAAAAATTGTGACATTATTCGAGAAAGCTCTTTAGTTATAATTGTGAATAACTTAACGTTTATTTACGTTTTAGAGCTTTCTGATTGAATTGATTGAATTCATTAATTTCCAACTTGTCAAATTAAAAATTCAAAATTGGCGGCATTACAATGTTATGCAATAGCTGTCAAGACACAGAAATTGCAATATTGATCATTTCAGAATACAGCGGAATATGTACTAAACATGAAAACTGTATGGAAACTGCGCTGGGATCTCCGGGTTGTCTCGAGTCTAAAATCTCATACGGGAACACGGGACTGTATGACTAATCACTTAGAACTTTAGAACGGGCGCATTATTTAACTAACTAACTAACCATCACGCCGTTTAACTGCAGGGGTAGGCAGAGAGGATTGAACGCCACACTCTTCTACCCTGGCACACCACTTTTGCTTCGGCCACATTCATACATCTTCTCATACACGTTCTACGGTTGTTGCGGCTTTTAACAGGGCCATCCTCAAATACTTGTAGTACCTGATCGTGCCAGGTCTTTCGCGGACGCCCTCTATTCCTGTTGCCTTCAACATTCGCCTCATATATTTTCTTAACCATCCTTTCCTCGTTCATACGTTCCACATGACCAAACCATCTCAGCACTCCTTTCTTTATTCTATCGGCTGTATTCCGAAAAAAACAGGATTTTTACTTCAGCAGTCGTGATTAGTGAAAATTGGTGTGATATGATGATTGATGGGAATGTGAAGTATGCTTAAGGGATTCATATATCTATGTCATTAAAAACCCAAAACAGGAAGCAGAAATTGCAACCTTTATTTTTATGTCTGCGTAATAAATGCATGATACAATATCACCTTTAACACCCAACAACTGTACTGTAAAGTATATAAACCATTTTACATTTTATTGATGTCAGATCTCAACGATGTCTGTGTGTTCTTTAAAAAAACTATTTATTCGATGTCGAAGCGATATTTATATCATATTTGTTTTTTTAGTTTTGTCTAAAATATAAGTTTTTGATGAATATTATATAAATTAAGTGCTAATATTATTTTCAAAGGTGGTAGAAATCAGTTTGTTTCACACACATCTACTGACTTCTTCATTCAAAGAGTTTTAATTTAAATTAAAGCCAATACATTCATCACAACGATATGAATATTGTCATTACATTGAATGTTGGGGTACTAAATACTAAATAAATCTTATTTTTTTAGAATACGGCCGATTATATTGAAATTAAAATTCAACACTTACGACATTGGGGGAATTTCAAACGGTTAGAGGAATTTTATTAGTTTTCCTTGTCTCCAAATTAATTCGTCTCGAGTCGCACGGGCCAGAACAATTAAAATAAGGATGAATTGTTTGATTTCCATCAGTTACAGTGTGAGATAATAATTTGATGGCCGTCACGAGGACTTCTTGTTGACTGAATGTCGCTTACCACGAAACAATTTATATTCTGATCCAAAGTTGCCATTTGTGTGTAGCTTTTTTTGCCATGCCACGCTGTAGCTTTTTTGCAACGTTATATTTTTTTAAATAGACACGCTGTAAAATTGCCAACAATATCTAGGGTTACCATGTGGAAGGAGGACATGTCCTTCCTTTTCAAAAGAAATGTATTGTCCTCCTTGATTATTGAAAAGCGAGTCGTTGTCGTTGATGACGTAAATCTGTATGACAAATTTGGCAACCTCAGCATTTTCCAATTTGGTAAATAGTTAGCATCAGCACATTGCTGCGTCATTATAATCTTAGTATACGTTTTATCAAAGGTTACCTTAGATTATTCCGTTAAAAATACCGATAAAAAATTGCGGAAAATTACGACTGTAATATATATAAAGAAAGTTGTTATGCGTATTTGGTATCTTTGTAGGCTGTAGGCACCAATGAAGTACAAATATCTATAAAAGGCATATCCTGGGCAGGGTCTGAGATATATACATATATTATGTCGCGTTTTGTGTTGTCAATGTTTTCTTTCATTATCAAATTTTGAATATGTTTAATCAACTTCCACTTCAATTAATTTCATTTCAGAATAGATCATACAGCTTTTTAATTTTTGCATATGTTAACCCTATTTGTAACTGTTTGTCTCTTGTTTTTTGCTAGACAAATATAATTTATTCATATTAAAGTATTCACTACTTAATTTTATTTTATGATTACGACTTTAATAATTATTCTAATCCGTGACACCATGTTTCTATTAAGTAAAAAAACAATCTAACGTATTAATGTTATTTCATTGAAATTCATTATAAGTATCAACTGTTTGGCGTAATGATTATTAACTGTATAAGGTAAGTAGGTACTTGACTGTTACAAGCATGTTGCAAGCAAAGTAATCACGATTGTAATGATTATATACACATATATTATGTATATTAGTTTAGACATTCATGTATAACATATTCTCAGGTATCAGAAACTAGAATACATTGTTTGAAAATACCATCATTTTCCAATATTGACATTCTAAATAACGTTAAAATTGTTTATTCAGATTACATAGGTTTAAGAAACCTTCGCTATAAAATCTGGATAATTTTATTACTACTGGAACTTGTCATGAAACCGTTAAGGCGACTTTAAAAAAGAAGAAAATTGCTCTACTCTTTGGGCCTTTTATGACTGAATGGAAAAACAATTTGGTAATTTATAAATTAATTATATAATTCCGATTGTGTCATTTTAACAAGATATCCACATTTAAAATATATGTAACCTGATTTATGAGTCTATATATATATATATTTGACTTGCATTAAAGGGAATTAATTTTATATATTCGATATAAGTTACTATAACGGTAGTCCAACTCATAATCAAGCCAGGAATATAGTCCTGCGAGGTTATTAATGTTTTCCAAATAACCCTATAAGTTATAATATATATAATATATATATATATAGATATAATATATATATATTATATACATATCGTTCTGACTGGACTGTGTATTTAAAAATATGTTACTAGTTTATTAAACATGTATTAAATTATTCAAATGTTTTGCATAATATTCAGCGTCCATGATTTCAAATGATCATAACGGCTTTCGGCAGAAAAATGCAAACTGTCATTCCTACCCTGAAAGCCACATTCGGCCAAATCATGTCGGCGAGACGACGTGTTAAATATTATTCTTTACCTATGGAGCGTGTCTACGAGCTCTCGAGACAAGACTAGAGACAACGATCGATGCATTCTCTCCATACAAAATACAAAGCAACGATTGTATTAATGACTCCGCGATTACGTTATATTGTTTTTTGTCGCCGCTCTCGGCGTCTGTCGCATTTCGTAGACATGCGAAACGTCGATTAATAAATAATTACTTTCGTGTTGCGTTTTAATTCTAAGTTATCAACTGATAAAGCAAATAAAAATTCATATTTCATAAATACATAGTGTGCACGGCTCGTATTATCGGCCCCAGATAATCTGAGGTAAGGCATTGCTCCCGCTAGATAGATTGTCTTGAGTCGTCTCTCGGCTTTGGTAACGTCTCTAGTAACGTTCCTATACCATTTCTCAGAAATTCGCCGTCTCGCGTCTCATTTTACGCATCAAACGTCAAATGTCAGTTTATTGACCATTGATGTTCCATTTGTCAGCCGCGTTTAGAGTAGAGCTTAGTAGAGCAGTACACAGACCATTTTCGCGGTCATTTGCGCCGCGTGTGTAGAGCCTCCAATCCGAATATTCGGACCTCGAATATATTCGCCTATTTTTAAGTATTCGTTATTCGAATACTTTAAAAAGTATTCGCTCATATTTATATTACGAGCATAAGATTTTTAATATTTTTCTAAACGAGACAAAGGTTTACGAACCCTGGAAGTCATATGCAAGCATTTTCGGCTATATGGAAGTCGGACATCAAAGATGTAAACGCCGTAAATTATTTGACATGTTTTGCATTTGTCTTTTTTTTAAGTCTTATGCTTATCTTTATGATTTTATTACGATAAGCATTTACGGTTAACACACTTTGTTTTATCAACGATGTAGTCGGCTTTATATTATTCTTTATTATTAAGCTTTCAAAAATATTTGAGCCGAAAAACAAAAAGTTATATACAAAATAATTTTTAAAAAACTAGCACGTGGGTGAGAGATATGAAGTAATATGAACATATCTAATATTTTGTCAGTTATCGAGATATTTTTTTTGTGTTTTTTTTAATTTGTTTTTCTAAATTCAACTTTTTTTTTCAATATATTTTTTGTTGTTTTTTTTATAACATACTACAATTATTGTGTTTATTTTGGAATATATAAAATGTATTTATCATCCGGAGTAAATTATTTCTTTCTTAAAAATTTAACGAATATATTATCATTAACTATTCGATATTCGAATAGTTGGAATCACGAATATTCGGAGGCTTTAACGGTGATTAATTTGTATGAACGTTACTTGGAAACGAGGAATAATTTAAGGGTCATGAAAAAATTTTAAATCTATTTATTCAACAAAATACGTTTTATATATATTAAAAAAATAAATAGAGTATCGCAAAGATTTCACAATAGTGTAAAGTGCTTGCACACTCTGCCGGGTCGTGATTTCAGTCAGAAGTGTTCAAAACAGCGTAGAGTGTAGTCGCGATTTAGTGCTTTAGCAAACATATTACAAAAAGTGTGAAATATGTAAAATATTGTAGAAGATAGGATATATTTTGAACATTTAACATAAATAATATTTAAAATATCTTTATTATGTTTTTGATACAATGAAATATGCTGTGACAAAAGTATTTTTTCCGTGGTTTTATATGAAACTTAACAGACTTTAAAAAAAACACGTATCTATTTTTTCATCGACACTAGTTTTGATTAATAGCACCAACTTTGCACTAAATAACGTATTTAGTAACATTTGCATATTTTTGCATATTATAAAGATATTAATTTTTTTCAGAGAGCCGAAAAGTACTGACACGACGCAAACTTTTTGAACTGTCCATAAGAAGATCGCGAGGCTTTTCAAAAGCAACGTCG
The DNA here is from genome assembly GCA_016648135.1 of Agrypnia vestita. NCBI lineage: Eukaryota > Metazoa > Arthropoda > Insecta > Trichoptera > Phryganeidae > Agrypnia > Agrypnia vestita. The sequence goes on along the minus strand of JADDOH010005177.1, from coordinate 4,802 downwards.
GCTATGTGCATTAAAAATATTTTTGAATTTCTTATTGAGAAAAATAACATAAATCATCTTTCTGAAAGAGTAATCGTGTGGTTATGCTATTGATTCTGCATCATTCAAAAACGTTGTTTTTGAGATAGCTAAATTGTATGTCAGCCTGTACGTTATGCCTGCATCAATCCATAAGATTCTTATTCATGGTTCTGATGTTATTGCAACAATGATACTCCCCATAGGCTAGTTATCAGAAGATGCTCAAGAGGCGAGGCACAAAGAATATAGAAAATATAGAGAGCACAATACTCGAAAAATTACTAGACTTAACACCAATGATGATTTACTTAATATTTTATAGATTTCTTCAGATCCCATAATTTCAACTATTAGGAAACACCCATTAAAAAAGCAAAAATTCTTCCCAAAGATATTACATATTCCAATAATAACAGATTCCAAAAGATGACTACAATTTTATAACGATACTTTAGACTTTAATGGTAATTAAATTTTTATTTTGTTTTATTTTTTGTGATTTAATTCATTGTCAATATTTTTTGTAAAAATTATCCATTGTTTAATAAATATATGCTCTGCTGGTTTCTTGTAAAATATAATTAGCCCACTCAGACAGTTGAATTCTTAAATACAACCGGGTCAAAATCAGCGCTCGTAGACATTTTTTTTAAATATAATAATTTCTCGTATATTATGGTCACCCTATACATTACCAACACACTCGCACATTTTGCGTATTATACACGGTCGATCGGTGGATTCGTAGAGCTTCCTTATAAAACGTACTCTACACACGTACGTCATGCAGTCGTCCCTAACTGAGATCTTTTGTATCGTGGCCAGCGCCCCTCACTGCTGTGCTGCATTGACGCTCTGCCGCCCGCCGCTCGCCGCTCGTATCGTATCCAGGGCCTAAGACTCTTTGCGTTTTTTTTTGTCATGTCTTCGACATGAAGCCATCCACTGTCGCCTCCGTGGGATTTCTTCTTTTTTTATGGCATTAATTGCTTATTATTTTTTTATCTTTATTGTATTTACTTTATTGTATTTATTTGATTTTGTTATTTAAACTTCTATTATTTGGCTTCTTTTTATTTTTTATTTTATTTACCTTGTATTTTTTCCTTCTTACTATTTTGCTACTGTTTTTCTTTTTATGTATTTTACATTAATTATTGACTTTGTTTCTAATTGTATTATTATTTTTCTTTATGTACTATGATTATGTATTTTCTCTTTTCAATACAGACCTATCTTAAGGTGGGTACAGTGAATGGCTTTGTTCGAGCGGCCGTGCCACTTTGCAACGGTTTATACGACTGTGCGGTGCAGCACGGTCCTGCTTGTTAATTGAAAAAAATTTCAACCTGGAGGCGATTGAGTAGGACCGACATGGGAGCTTTTTCTCTTAGAACAGTCCTGGGTAGTTACCATTCACTGCTTAGCTGTGTTTTGTCGCACGTCCCGTTGGGATTTGCCAGAATGCTAATTCGCGCGTTGGAGACGCGGCGACCGCAGAGTGGCTGCCCATGTTGGGTCCAGTGCAAGGTCGCCCTTGAAATAAACATTCGCAATTATCCGCTCCATCCGTCCCGACAATCAGTAAGAAGTATTATATATTAATGATTTAATTAAAACAATTTTAATTTCTTTCGCTTTTTATTGTTTTTTTTACGGTACCGGTTTGAGCCTATCATGGCCATCTTCAGGCTGGTCCAGTCTGATGTTTGTGTGATGTTTTTACGTTTCTAAAAACATACGGTATTTGGGGTGCCTTGCACGGAGTACCTCCGTTATAGCAAGAACAGCGAATGGACAGCAAACAAGACTCCGGCGCTTGCCTGATACGGCAGCGGTACAACTCTCGCGACTGTAAATTCTAGCGATAAAATTCTTTAATAAATAAAAAATCAATTTAAGCTCATTGACAAGAATCACTTTGCGCAAACAGGAAAAATGGCTCGCGGCTGCTGAGCCTCTTTGGAAACTCTTTAAATGTCACTTTCCCGCTTGGGCTAGTACCTACCGGCGCAGCAGAAGAAAATGAGGCCCCACCACAAACCACCAAAATATTTAGACATGAACTAACGGAAACTTCTCGGTACATGGTCCGATTCCACGGCTGGTTCCAATATGTTTGACTTGGTTAAACAAAATACTGGAGGTTATAAATTTTGAAACAACTACGAAAAAGTCGAACTTAATACTCTTAAATAGTACTTAGTAAATAACGCCATGCTTTACACAAATATACATTTTTACTTGAAGATACTCGGATTGGAAGAAATTTTAAAAATTAAAAAAAAAGTCTATGATAAAAATACGCCTTTCTTACTAGGGGATTAATTTATGCAGGAATTAATACTTTAAACGCATTTATTTAACTCTGTTTCCCACCCACATTTAAATACCGGTTGTTTTTCACTATAAAAGTAAAATTTTTGATAAATACTTGACATTTTTGTTTATTCTTATAAAAAATATATAATTTAGAAACTTTCAATACAATTTGACAAATACAGGTTGCGCCACCATTATTTAATATTTAAAATTTGCAAATATGTCATAAATCTATCGTTTGCTTTAGCAAACACTTTTAAGTGTCATAAATTCAATTCATGTCACAATCAAGTTACTTATAGGAACGTACAATAAATTCATTCCACAACGTAACGTTCACCATTTTCATCCATGATATATGTACTACCACATTCATCAAAACAATGTTGATAGATGTGATAGTCTACCATGGCTGGAAATGATGAACGTTATATTGTGTAAAGTGATCCTTAAACTTTCCTCAATGTAACGTTCACCATTTTCATCCACGGTATATGTACTACCAGATCCATCAAAACAATGTTGATACCATGTGATAGTCTACCATGGCTGGAAATGATGAACGTTATATTGTGTAAAGTGATCCTTAAACTTTCCTCAATGTAACGTTCACCATTTTCATCCACGGTATATGTACTACCAGATCCATCAAAACAATGTTGATAGATGTGATAGTCTACCATGGCTGGAAATGATGAACGTTATATTGTGTAAAGTGATCCTTAAACTTTCCTCAATGTAACGTTCACCATTTTCATCCACGGTATATGTACTACCAGATCCATCAAAACAATGTTGATACATGTGATAGTCTACCATGGCTGGAAATGATGAACGTTACATTATGTAAAGTGATCACTTAAACTTTCCTCAATGTAACGTTCACCATTTTCATCCATGGTATATGTACTACCAGATCCATCAAAACAATGTTGATACATGTGATAGTCTACCATGGCTGGAAATGATGAACGTTACATTATGTAAAGTGATCACTTAAACTTTCCTCAATGTAACGTTCACCATTTTCATCCACGGTATATGTACTACCAGATCCATCAAAACAATGTTGATACATGTGATAGTCTACCATGGCTGGAAATGATGAACGTTATATTGTGTAAAGTGATCCTTAAACTTTCCTCAATGTAACGTTCACCATTTTCATCCACGGTATATGTACTACCAGATCCATCAAAACAATGTTGATAGATGTGATAGTCTACCATGGCTGGAAATGATGAACGTTATATTGTGTAAAGTGATCCTTAAACTTTCCTCAATGTAACGTTCACCATTTTCATCCACGGTATATGTACTACCAGATCCATCAAAACAATGTTGATAGATGTAATAATCTACCATGGCTGGAAATGATGAACGTTATATTGTGTAAAGTGATCCTTAAACTTTCCTCAATGTAACGTTCACCATTTTCATCCATGGTATATGTACTACCAGATCCATCAAAACAATGTTGATAGATGTAATAATCTACCATGGCTGGAAATGATGAACGTTAAATTGTGTAAAGTGATCCTTAAACTTGCCACAATGTAACGTTCACCATTTCCATCCATGATATATGTACTACCAGATCCATCAAAACAATGTTGATAAATGTGGTAGTCTAACATGGCGGGAAATGATGAACGTTATCTTGTGTAAAGTGATCACTTAAACCAGCTACACGATAGGTCGTAGGCCGTATGAACACCCAAAAAGACTTCCTTACCAACTTTCCAATATAAAAATATACCTTCCTCTCTAATAATATTTTTACTTACTTACATTTTCTAAGGATAAAGGGTCAATACGTCAATAACCTATCCCATTAAATGTGTAATGGTACGAATGATTCACTGAAATGCGAATGTATACATTTACTATTTACGTACATTACAGAGAGGCAATAGTGAAATCATTTGCTCAGCGTCAAAAAGAGGACCTATCGAAGGAGAAAAAAATCTTAAAACAACTTCAACGTAACGTTTCCTTACGTAACGAAAATATACAAATATAAACAATCTAGATCTCCATATGGAATTACATTCGAAATTGAAGAAAAGGCGTAAGTTCCTGACGGGGGTCCCCCCGACCGCACACGTGATTTTATATTCTGGATTGCTACGGCTATAAAGAGTCTTAAATGAAACAGAAAATTTTGGCTTTTTAAAATATATCCGAGACATTTTAATGCTTTGTTAGTTATCTCGTTATTACTAATATAATTCTATTGGAAAACAAAACATAATTGTTAGCTTGTTAATTGTTACCAATAGTTAAGCAATCGACTGTTGGTATTACTAGCAAAAATCGATTACAGTTCAGCAATCGGCTATTGTCTATTGGCTGGATCCTGCGGGCCGTTGTTCGTCTGTCTTCAAGGTTAGTATGACATGACCTTTACCAACAAATCTACGATAATATATCAGTCTCAACTGTATACATATAGGAAA